>VZUI01039203.1:0-17124 GCA_013401135.1 Cettia cetti
ATAGATAGATAGATAGATAGATAGATAGATAGATAGATAGATAGATAGATAGATAGATAGATAGATAGATAGATAGAGCTATACTGAGTTACCTAAAATGGTTGTATTCAGATTCTTCTGGTTACCACTGATCTCTAATGCATAAAATATTGTTCTTTGATTTCCTTACATCATAAAAGAACAAAATAAATGCATGTAAAGATCAATCCTTATTCCATTCTTGTTGGTTGTATCTATTCTAGTGATTTTACAGATGCCAGACCCATTAGAGAAGCTAGGTAATTTATTCTGACAAACATTCCCTTGCATAACTTTGATCAAGGCCAATTAACAGTCCACTCCCAGGCAAAGTTCATGAGTCTGAACAGGCCAGGGACCTCTCCCAGAATGTAGTTTGGATGTGGCTATCTTGTTCTAGACATGAAAAAGTTTAATGGCATAATCCTGACTAGACCACACTAGCTGGCCTCTGGGCTAAGGAATGAACCTTGCCAAGGTTTAACTTATCAGTAGGGACATTCCAAGTCATTTCTTGCGTCAGCATGTGCTGTAATCTGAGTTTGCATGATCTGAGAAAATGTTTCCTTGGTGTGAGAGTATAACTATTACAAGAATCACAACTGAGGGTTTTGAGTATTTTTATTTCACCTGGTGCCATTATAACTTTTTTTTTTCCCTTCCCAGGAACAGTAAAAATACAATCATGACAAAAAGATGAGGAGTTTATTTAGTACAGTTTATATAAATTTTCATATTTTCACATAATAAAAAAGGGTACTTTCCTTTGTAATGATCTATTTAATGTCATCTAATAATCTGGGTCCAACAGTATTTTTTAGACAGAATTATTTTTTTACTGATTTAAACCTCAATCCAGCATTTTGAAACAAATTTCTCTAATGCCAGCAACTTCCAATGATTAAATGAGAAAAATGAATGTGCTTTTCAGTATGGCCTCGTGCCTTTCAGTGTAGGGGGCAGGACTGCAAAGCTGATGGACCTCCACTGGTTACTTGCCAGCCTTTGCCTTTGCACAGATAAGAATGTTTAGCTCAGGTGCCTCTACACCTTGATACACAAAGGAGATGAGAGAAGTGAGCAGGGAGAAATCAGAGCCTTTGGATGGGTCTGTGTGGGACATCAAACGTTGTGTATGCTTACAAATGGTAATTTTAATGAGTGTCATGTGGTTTTGGTACCTTGCAAACTGATACCTTTCCTTCTGTAATTATAAGTTACAAAACCCATGGACTCATCAGCTAATCAAAGAGGATAATGCAGTCATGCAGCAGAACTGGAGGCATCTTGTGGAAGATACCAAAATGATGTCAACCAACATATTGAACAGTTTCCCCAAAGAACTAGCAGGATTTCAGTTTCTGTATAGTTGGATAAACAAAAATTTGAAGTCAATTTGACATTTTAGCACTCACTGAATGGCTTTGAGATTACTCTGAGTTTGCACCTTACTTGAACTTACAGTTTAAATGCTTGGTAAACTCAAGTAAGTGCCGAGGTGCCCTGTTATCCACTGGAGAGAAGCAGATGCCTTTTGAGCCTTCCAAAGGAGAATGTCTGCCTGCTTTTTTATTGACTTCTAGAGCATCACACTCAGATAACAATGGTGAGCACTGGTCCTTAGTGAATACAGTTCTGTGCTCTGTAAAATCACTTCAGCCTCTTACCACTGAAAAGAAAATAAATGGAAACAAATAAAACTCTTCTTCCTTTCAGTCCTTCTGTAATTTCTGACAGCTGCATAAAGCAGCTGGTTTTGGGAGGAAGAATTAATGCTAAACTCAAAAAGTTCAGATGGTGTAAGCTCAATGTCTTTGCCATATGTTTGAGGAAGAATGATGCACCTGAGGCACTTATGAGTGCAGGCATCTGCTTTACAGTCTGTTACATTCATAACAGCTCAGTCTTGCAGGGGTCACAAGCTCCTCAATTTCTGCTAGTGCCCTAGGGCTGTCATTTTTAAAGTTCTTCAATTAAATTACTTTTAAATGTGACACCAGAAGGCCTTTTATAAACATCTGTGTGTGTCTGTATGTGTATGTGTGTATATATATATATATATATATATCTGTACATACACACATATATGTATCCTTAATCTTCTATTTACCAGTTCTAAGATAGAACCAAAATATCTTTTATTCCAAAAGAATAATTAAAAGTCATTCTACAAAGTCAGTATCAACAGTTACTGTCCTCTCTGTCTGGAGGGTATTCTCTATCTTTAAGAATGAATTGAGGTGCCATAAAGGCAGCACTTTCTTTCTGCAGGATGGATAGTTTCTTTTTATAGATTTGCACTATCACTTCATGTCCTTAAAATAAATTTTGCATTTTAAAATACATGCTTTAATTTAGCTTCTGGAAAATATTTTATTGCTTGTGCATGGGAAATCAAAGTAATTTTTCAAGTTTTGTACAATATATTGCTCTGTAGCAGGAAGTCTGAATCTCAGTATCTCTCTTCTTTTAGTGTAATTGAAAAATACCTACTTTTTTTTCTCACTTCTCAGCCTTTCCTATAATTAACATAGCTGCAATATTGCCCCAGTGTTTTCAAGATTATGTCATCTTCCATAGACAGACAGAAATTTTGAAAGAGAAGTTAGCAGGTTTAACCCATACCTTGCAGAGGGATGGATGTGGCAGAAGGATGGGTGCTGTGCCTTTGTGGTGGCTCCATCCCTGCATTTGCTAGACTACCTGTGTTTTCAGACAGGTAACAAACATACAACAACATTAACCACATTAGTCACAAGTAGCATACATATGGAACAAGGTTAAGTGTGTTCTTGGGTGAGGGTTTGAAGGCATCTGCACAGCCATTGTGTGTACCATGCAGGAGTATGCTCTGTACTGGCTAATCCTGGCAGCTGCTGGAATTCCCTGTCCTTTCCAAGGGTCAGCCCAGTTCAGAGCTACTGTGCCTGCCTCCAGTGGCTTTTACAAGGGCAGACTCTACCTGTATTCCATCAATTGTTCCTACTCTTTTTGGAGGAGAATGCCATTATTTTCCTTTTTTGAGTACAACACCATCAATATATGTTTCACTCCGCCTCTGTTTTCTTTCAAGTCGTCTTCTGTCTCTGCATTATTCTGATACATCTTGGGATACGGTGTTTTTTTTTTTTTTTGCTGTTTAGTTGGTTTGGCTTTTGTGGTGGATTTTTTTTTTTTTTTTGAATGTGTATGTGTTTTCTTTGATTGTTTTTACTATTTTTGTCACTTAATATTTTCATACTTTTATTTTTATTTTCATTCTTCATTTCTCTGTCCCTTATTTTTTTTCTCCCCATCCTGTTTCCTGCTTTATGTGCCTTACTCCCTTTCCATATATTTTTCCTATATCTTTGCTCTAAAAAGGCCACCTAAGGTTGCCCTGCTGTGGTACAGCCTTCCTGGCTTACCTTGGATTGAAACAATATTTTCCCTGTGCTCTGAGGTCTGTGGTTCAAACACTCTCTCTTTTGCCTACCTAATGGAGTGAGAACCAACTGTATCCATAGCAGACTATTTGTCCCTTGAGTATTATGCTTCTGTGTGATCTTCTGAGAAGTCTAACACTGGATGTTGTCTAAGAGAATGATAGCATTTATTAAAAAAGGTCTAAAAGGCAGAAATCATGAACCTTGGAAACATGCTATAAAAATGAAACACACAGAAAAAGGCTCTTTTAAGATGCTGTTTGTAGTCCTGGAAATGTGGTTACTGAAAAAGATGATATAAGTCGAAGAAGCACCCATTCTTAGAAGTCACAGCTAGCCTTCTGTCTCAGGAACTGACAGAGCTAGAAAGTGACCAAGAACAACTTCCTAGATCCTTGTCCTTCAACTATTTCTTTCCATAGGAATCATTCTCACTCCTATTTTACTGGGTCTACCATTCCTAGCTCATACTCTTCAATAATGTATATCCTCTTTTAACATCTAGAAGTTTTATATCCACTTCATTGATTTCTTGATTTCTTTAATATCTGATTTCAGGCAGAAACCGTTCCTGCCTTTAAGAAGGTGGAGCAACCCTGGCTGTGTGCACAGACTGGGGCATGAGATGCTGGAGAGCAGCCCTGCAGAAAGGGGCCTGGGAGTCCTGGCTGATGGCAAGTTGAACATGAGCCAGCAGTGCCCTGGCAGCCAGGAGGGCCAACCCTGTCCTGGGGACATCAGGCACAGCCAGGCAAGGGAGGGGATTGTCCTGCTCTGCTCTGCTCTGGGGCAGCCTCACCTTGAGTGCTGGGAGCAGTTTTGGGTGCCACAATATAGGAAAAACATTAAATTATTAGAGTGTCCAAAGGAGGCCACCAAGATGGTAAAGGGTCTTGAGGGGAAGCCGTATGAGGAGTGACTGAAGTCACTTGGTCTGTTCAGCCTGGAGGAGACTGAGGGGAGACCTTACTGCAGTTGCAGCTTCCGAGGGAGAGGCAGATGCTGATCTCTGCTCTGTGGTGATGGTGACAGGACTCAAGAAAATGGCCTGAAGCTGAATCGGGGGAAGTTTAGGTTGGATATCAGGAAAACATTTTTCACCCAGAGGGTGGTTGGGCACTGGAACAGGCTCCCCTGGAAAGTGGTCGCAGAGTTCAAGAATTGTTTGTACAATGCCCTCAGATACGTGGTGTGACTCTTGGAGCAACCTGTGCAGGGCTAGAAGCTGGACTTGATGATCCTGATGGGTTACCTCCAACTCCCCATATCCTGTAACTCTAAGTAGGTGTTATTAGCCAACATCTATTTTTTGCACCCAGAGCTGCAGTGGTTGATTTAGTGGGTCTACACATCCCAGCACCAGCTGCATTTTGATTGCTTTGTGTGTTATCTGATTGTTGGACACCTCGTGATACTTTACAATCACAAGTTCTTTATCAATAACATAGCAGTCATGTTAAACCTCTACAGAAGTACACATGAGCAAAACATAGGAAGTATTCCAGAAACAGGAATTTAGCTACAAGCCATCCATTTTTCACCCACTTGGAAAAGGTAAAATTGTAACCTGTGTGTAAAAGGCTGAATTAATACATAGGATGTTTTTGGCAATTTTAATGTTAAGTTATTGCTGAACAGTCTCCTCTTTCCCTCCCGTTTTCTTCTTTTTCAAAACGTGGACTTGATTTTTTTTTTTTTTTTTTTTTTTAAATACCTTGATAGACTACTGGTAATCTACCACTAATCCTTTCTCCTCAGTACACACATAAAGAAATAAAAGATGCCAGTTTGTGCCTTAGCTGCATTCAGGAAAACTTCCGTATTGCTGCCAAGAACTGCCATCTGCCACCTACAAGCGCAGGTGCCAGGGAGTCTCCTCTGCACACAAAGCATAATAATATAACACAAAGGACCAATGTGCACTAATAATTGCTAAACACACAGAAAGAGGGGCCAGAACATTTTTATGAAAGTTTACTTAGTCTGTGGAGATTTGCATACAGATGGCTAGGTCAGGGTGCTGTGTATGCTGCCTGGGCCACTGTGGGGTAGGGCTGCCTTCAAGCAGCCTTTATAAGCACACACGGCTTTTACTATAGCATAGTGTTGTGGAGAGACCTCATTCTGCACACACTGAATAGTCATTCAAGTAGCTTGCTTTGAAATGAGAAAAGACCTTGGATGGGGGGAAAAAAAGCAAATTCTTTTCTTTGTGAGACAGAGGAGGAGTGTTGGGAAAGAGGCCAGAGGACTTAAAGAATGTGGGTTAGCAACCAGGAATTAGAGGAAAGTTTCTGTGGAGACACACAATTAGATATGTGGCATTCACCCCTCTCCTTCTAGTGGGCAACAAGAGCAAGCACATTTCAAAGGGTTCATCATCTGCATGAAACAAGTATAGGGGGAAGAAAAAGCACCCTAATTTTTAAAGTGTAAAGCAAAGTGTAACTGTCTTAAAATAAAACAAACCCAGAGGTTAAGCAGCAAGAAATTTCCCTCCAACTAAGAGCATGAAGACACAAACCCTGAATTTGGTGCATTTCCTTTGCATATGTGTGAATCTGAAGCTGTACATATGTGGGCATACATACACATGGAGGTGCCTTCTGATAGATATTTTAAATTTGAAGTAATTGCTATAAGAATTAGTTTGTCACAAATTTATGGAACTTTTTTTTTTTTTTCTCTCTAAAATATCCAGGACTTGCTGACTACAAAATCCTGAAAGATGCTATCTTGTGTAGAATACTTATGGCTGGTGTCAATATTTAGTTACCAGCAGAGTAGGTACCTTACAAACATTGTATGTGAATAGAGGGTGATTTTCAAAGGTGCTCGTCTTTTATGGATTTTCAAGTATAACTAATTCTCAATTTTGCCTTTGAAACTATTCACTACCCTAGGTCTGTGGTTCAGATTCTTTCTTGCTTTTTGCAGCCTGATGATTTCATCATACCTGTGAACGAGTTCCTGATTCTGAAAGAAAAGAGAATGAGTCGCCTGGGCTGTCCACCCATCTCAGTGGAAAAAAAAAATCTATTAATTTTCTTCCTGTTCCTTACCAGAGCTTCATAAAAAACAAACATACAAACAAACAAACAAACAAACAAACAAACAAAAAAACACAACAAAAAAACCCTGAGCAAACAACAACCCCCCCCCCATAAATTATTGCACATGCTATATTCCTTCAAATACTTAATTTTTAATAGGTCATTTCAGAAACTAGTGATATAGCTTCAAAAGATACTGCAATTTGATTAGTGTGTCTGGAGGTGAAAAATCACATAATCTTACATTTTCAAAACTCTGCATAGATTCATGACATAGAATTTAAATACTTGGCAATCAATGAATTCAAAAACCTTGCAAAAACTCAGTGAGGTAAAAATCTAAAAACATGCTTTAGAGGAAAAGAGCAACAGATAGGCTTGCCCAAGGTCACAGAGGAAGTCTAAGAGAGGTAAGAATTGAATCCTAGTGCCCTGAGTACCAAGGCAATTCTGTATCCATTATCATTCATCCTACTTTGAGAGTGCTAATTGATTTTGACTGCTTAGCATGAGCTCTTTAAAGGGGCCTGGTTTTCAGGGCTGTTTGTCTCCTGCAGAATGTGGGGGCTGAGGTCTGGGGCACGATGAAAAGGGCAGCAGCGGCGGAGAGGCTTTTCCAGAGTTTTGATTACTGCAGGGGTGGGTGCTTCCTCCCTGCCTCCCCTTGTGCTCATCTCGTGGCTGCAGAGCGTTCCCTTCAGCCTTTGCCCTGCATCAGCTTCTCTTGGGGCGCTCATTGCTTCTGCTGTGCTTTCAGTAGCCTGAGATTTGCAGTTCTGCCCTTAGAACTGCCACAAGCATTGCTTCCTGTAGGCTTCCAGAAGTTAGCAGCAGTAGAAACTGTAATCATACATGAACTGCAGGGAGGGAGGTTTTCTATCCCAAACACTTCATCCCAGATTTTGTATGTCATGCCAAGGATTCTCAGAGTCTATGCTTGGTTACTGTGTTAGCATGCCCATCCTTTGACATAAATCATCCATTATTTACATAAAATTGCAGCCTTAAAAGGCAAAATAAACCTCAAATATTTGCATGCACTAAACCCTCTAATACTTTAATTTTCTTATTTGTGTAAGAGTGTAAGAGATTTTCATTTGACCTGCACTCATGACATTGTGCTTTCTTAAGGCGTCTAGGCTGCACGGCGAGTCACATTGTCCTTTCCCAAAGCAAACCTCCACCTTTCCCCTCAGCACAGGAATTCCCCTTTCATGACAGTTCTTGTACAATTAGAGTGTAGAGGTAGATCCAGCAGACAGAGAGCAACCAAGTGGGAGGTCTCCAATAACTCAGCAGCAGTCTGCAGCTGCTCACCAGGTATGTTCTAGCAGCTGATTTTGGATCTAACACTGTGGATGCCAAGCTGGAGCCTTAGTTACACATTTAACTTGATCTTTGAACATGTTTTTCCTTTTGTATAGGGCTACCATATAAATCCTGACTAGGACAAGGATGGGTACAAGAGCAGAGATCTTTTTGGGGGTTATACACTTAAGTGACAGCATGACTATGGTGGAGCACAATAGTATCTCTTTTCTTAAACGTAGGATTTATAATGCATTTCATAAGCCTTCTGGGCAAATTAGGAAAAAATAATAAGTTAGCAATGGATAGAATCCAGGTTCCTAAATACCAAACACTGCAAAATTTCCATATAAATTATCCCTTCAGGAGCTGAGTTTAGCTTTGAATGCCTTCTTGGTCTATGAGGTCTGAAATTATGCCAGTCTGAGGGAGTTCCAGATATTTTCCATAAAGGTTGCTTTCCAAAATCTTTGAAAGCAATCACAGAATGTCCAAGAATATCCTAACCACTGTCCTTCTGAGCAGGAGGACAGTGGTTAGGAGGATTGTCCAAGAGGAGTGTCCTCCTGGTTGCTCCCCCATAGTAGTAGGTCTGAGTTGGTTTGGTCCCATGCAATTGCTTTAGCAAGTGTCAGAGAGCTAATGTGGAAATTCTTCTAAAGCAAATGTTTATTGTGAGTAATTAAAAACCATAAAAATTTTAAGATTCATCTCCCCAAGAAGTTTTAGGTCGTTGGTAAAACCCAGAATCATTAGCTAAACTTTGAGACTTTGAGCTCAGGAATTAAATTAATGAAACTGAAATTAAATTAAATCAAAGCTCCTCTTCAATGTCTTTAAGTGAAACCTCGACCTCACTCAACTCAGTTAGGTGGCCACTGACAGCTACACAATTAGAATTTCTACTTCTTTGCTCAGTTCTCTTTCTCTAAAGCTGAAATAACATAACTTTCTTACTTCAGGATGGATGCATTTGCATTTAAGAGATGCATCTATACAGCTCTGTGTTTGCT
Source organism: Cettia cetti (assembly GCA_013401135.1). NCBI lineage: Eukaryota > Metazoa > Chordata > Aves > Passeriformes > Sylviidae > Cettia > Cettia cetti. Next base: position 8,818 of record VZUI01039203.1, read on the forward strand.
TTCCTATCTTCTTTGGAAAAATGCCTGCTCTGTCTTTTGGTTTAATGTAGAAAGGCCAAGCTGATTCTTAGCATGTATATATACTTCCTGGTGCAGAGCATGTTTTCATGTCATCTGTTGATGAATTTGTTAAAATCCTACCAATTGTAAAACCAAATTTTCTTTGAGATGACTTGTGCTGAGTTCACAAGATATTCTAGGATTCATGGCTAGATATTTGACGTATGGTTGCCTGCTTCTTAAAGTGCAGCTAGTAGGAATGTTTAACAAAGACAAGAAAGCTCTATTTCTCTCACTTTTCTTACAATCTAAGGAAACTGTGTAACAGATAAATAATTTTCATGAACAAATTATAAGACATGTCTAAAAAATGTTTAATATCCAAGGCCAGATTTATTACATTTTCACTTCTCTATTCCATAGCTTTCCTCCGGACTTCCATTGTGATCTATGACCATTCTCTCAAAAAGAGAAATTACTTGAGAAATGCCACTTTGTAATACATTCCTATAATAGGTTGGCCCCTCCAACTGTAAAGATATTTATTTGGAAGGTATTTCTAATAAAGAATCTTTAAAAAGTATCCACACATGACCAAAAAATAGGCACTACTTGTGTGAGAGCATGTGAAGGTCTAAAACAATGGGTTGGGAGAATGGATCAGTCTTTTGAACTAAGTGTCCAGTCTGCCTCCAAATAAACATTTCTAGGTGGAAGGCTGGTATGTGGGGTTCTAATAGTGCAGTTTCAAAGATCATTTGAATGCATTATGACCCTCTGATAAATCATGTCCCTTTTCTGTTATGAAAAATTTATGCTCTGCTACTTTTGAGCTACCAATATGACTTGGAAAATACTGTTCTCTCTTCCAGTAGGTGAGCATAGATGCAGCTGTCTACAAAGTGTGCAGAAAATGTGTGAATTGACATCTAGGAGATATGAAGATACAGTCCTTGTCTGACTTTAACAGATGTTCTTTTTGACTGTTGTAAAAATATAAAACTGAGTTTATCAACAAAGCAATAAAAGCATGTTAAATTTGTTTAGATTTTTGATATTTCCATGTCAAAGGGCTGAGTTTTAATTAGAAAGACAAGGATCCAGAATCAACTCCCTTGGATCTAGATGTTTAACTGATAGACAGGTTTTTCTGAAGGTGAATGAGTCATTTGGACATGTAAAGACAATGAGGTTCTACATCATTCACAGAAATATTAAGAAATTATGTTAGATTTCAGGATAACAAATTACCAAAACCCATAAAAGCAGTGGAGGAAGGACTGCAGAGCTTCCAGTCATTTCTGTAGTGGTATCTGGGTTTTTATATCTAAATCTGCTCCCTCTTTTTCTGGCCAATTGTCCTAATTTGAAACAACTTCCATGTAACAAAGGGGGCAATGCAATACTCAGTGGTAACTGAGTATGATTTTCAATGCCTTCTTTGTACTAATTGTCCTTTGTTTTGGGAGCGAGAAGGAGAACTGAAATTTATACTAGGGCAGTTCCTTCATGTAATACAAATAAAACAACTGTGAAGAGGCAGAGTAACATGGAAAGTTTTGTTGGCCAGGGGCATGTTGTTTATTGACACATTTTTTAATCTATTACCTAAATACAGAGTGAGGTGCCTAAGTCTAGTAAATGAAGGTTTTAAATCTACCTTCTCATTACGTCATAAGAGCAGTAGACCACAATGTGGGTCTGCCTCTAATACTTTGCAAGCAAAAAAGGACCACAGAAGTATGAGCTACTGATACTGCATTCATTTGCAAAAGTGCACCTTCTTAGTCCTTCTCATTCTTATTGTTATGGCACCATATTTGCAATCAAAACAATGACTTAACTTTCTCATACATTCAAAATACAGAGTGAAAATAGTAAGGAAAACCTAGGTTATTGATAAAATAAGTTATGTATTTTTTTTTAAGGCTGAGACAAAATTCTCTGAAGCCTTTAAGTAGCTTTTCCATTGACTGCAGTGGGCATTTGATCAGCCATTTATGTTATAAGAGGAATTAGTACTATCCTTGAGAAAACAATGTTTTCCCATAGTGGATGCACCTTCTCTTCTCAAATTACAAAGAGCTTATCATGAATTATTTTTTCTGCTTCCTATAGACAAGGTCTACCTGCAAAGGTAACTAAAAGAATAACCATGGAGATGCCAATTTTACGGTAATTAAAAAAAGAAAAAAAGCAACTTTGCTAATCAGCAAACCCTTTGATCTGGTTAACCCTAAAGGTCAAACTACCCTGACCCCATCAATGTTCTTGCTCTAATGTTGCCCCTCTTGGATCATTTCTCCCATTCTTTTTTTCATCCCATATTAACTTCAAAACGAAGCTGCACTGTTCCTGTGTACCTAGCAAATCTTCCTGATCTTGCATTGAGGTGAAAGCCCATTGTTTCACACCAAATCAGTTACCATTGTGCCCATTCAGCAAAATCGTTCATTTCCCCAGCCTAATGACTATATCCTATTCTGGCTGTAAGCATTTTGTCATTCTGACCCCAAAGGCTTTTTAAACCCTTTGATCTTACCTGTTATTGCCCCACTCTTCAGCTGCTGAGCTGACAAAACAGGCACTACTTTAGCTACAGCATAAGGGACTGTATTGCCATTTGCAAGATGTATGTGTAAATGGAAGAGTATGAATGTGTTGCAGGAATTGCCTCAAATCCTAATTTTACAGTAATGTGTGCAACTTGTGGGGAGCTGGGTTTTTCAAACCTGCTGCATGTTAGCCCCTGCTGAGAGGTTGTTGTTTCCCCTTGATGTCAACAAGAGTTTTAGCTTTCGTTTCGGTGGGAGCAGAACTGAACCAAATTATTCAGTGCTTTCAGAAATTACAGCATCATTTTCTCATGAGGGTTCATGCCTTTTAAGCAGTGTTTTCCAGGGGGAAGAAGGATGAGGTGGGCCAGAGACAGTATCTCCAGCAGCCTCCAGAAACGAGACAATTTGAGCTAAAAGTGGGCAGCTTTGGGCCTCTTCCTTCTTCCTTTTGTAGTCTCCATGGGTTAACTGGAAGAAGAGTGATTGCTTGGAGCAGATTTTTCCAGTGGTAGTGTATTAAAACAAGAGAACAAGGACCTGTTGCTTGTAGCTCTTGAATGTAAAAGGTTAGAAAAGAGTAATAAAGTACAACAGAAGTCTAATAGAAGGTTGTCTCCTCAAGCAAAAGACCTTTTCTCCTTCTAGCTGATTTCTGTTTGGAAAAATTCCTCCTTTGTGGAAACATACCTTTAAAAAGTGGCATCATGGGAACTAAGCACTGCATTTCAGAATAGTCAAACACTTTTGGCTTTTAGCACAGCAGAAATTGAACCCAAGAAAAAGTAATTGTACCCCAATAAAGTGAGAGATATATGCTTCTAGCCCAATCCTATTTTTGTTTTAATGTGACAGGATGATGTTAAAAAAATTTAAATCCATATTTTGGTCAGAAGAAGATTCAACTGCTAAATTTTATGTTGAGGAGGAACTGGAATATCTTGTCCAGATATCTAAAGGACATGATTCAAGGAGTAATCAAGTGACATAAAGGGGCAGAAATTACAATTCCTGTGAAGCTCATTGGTAGCTCATAAAAATTCATAAATTAATGCTGGCTCAATTTAAAATTATATCTATATTTTCAGATGATAACTACTGCCACTGGAGAAAGGACACCCTGAAATTATTAACCACCTTTTGCAAATTATAATGCAGGTGTTCAGGGTTTGGTTTTATTTTTTTTTTTTCAGAAGAAATCTCCAGAAATTAGTAATATAAGAGCTATCCATCTGTTTTGGGATTTTGCAAGGTACTTACTTTCCTGTTTTGTGATCAAAAGTTATACTCATGTACACTAGCTTCCACAGGAAAGGGCTTTGCTCAGTTATTACACTTTTGAAAGGGAAGGTTTTAAAACAGATACAAATTGTAATAATAAGAAAAAGCTAATGGGACCTGTTTATGCTAGATAGTTAAATAATTCATGGCTTTAATTAGTCCCAGAAAATATTACCAAAACTGTCAGTGTAATGTACATTGCTGCTGTGACTAAGATGTCAAGCACTGGTAAAAAACCCCTTATGTTTTATACTAAAATTTATTTAATTCATAGGTGCTTTTAAAAGAAGTCATTAATTTATGATGGGAGACCACACAGAGGGGACCAGAGGATTTATGACCTGAGGATGCTCAGTGTTCTGTTCAAAATACATTTTTAAAAGTCATCAATTTTAAAATTTTTAATATTTGTTGGCCAATAGCCTGTAAAACCATTTACCTTAAAGCTTGAATTAATAACAATGAGTTCAGGTCTTAACCCCTAGCTGTGTCTGCTAATAGTAAAGCAGATGGGTTTAAACAAAAACTGCTACATGTTCTGCTTAGTATGCTAAATTTCTCAGCAAGGAATAACGGCTTGAAATACAGGGGAGTCGAAAAATGCATGAAATGCCTGAGAACATGGAAGAACAAGTTTTAAAGTCATCTCAGTAAGAAAATAATACAGTTACTGTTCACTAAAATTGCAATTTCACTATGACCTTTCCTTCCATTTGGAAGCATCAGTTTGACATTAATTTCTAAGACTGATAGTATTTGTCTACTGTTAGCTACAGAAAGGGACCAAAGCTTGTTATTTGAAAGCTCATTTGGTACTATTTGCGTATTTCACTAATAAGTTACTATTGTAAATTCACATTTGCATTGTGGTATACCTTCAGCCTCAGGTGCAACTACAGGACCTACATCTGCTATATTACCTGAAAAACTGTAGATAAACAGAACTTCTTTCCCCAAGTGACTGTGCTTTGGTTTTGTCATTAATATCAGTAGTGTTTGACATTTTCAAACACAATAGTAAATTCATATACTATGATTGAGAGAATTTAAAGTGTCATTTGAATTTAAAAGGATGCATCTACCAAACTTGTAGAGAAGAGGTGAGAATTGTTTGCATTGAAAGGTACCTTAAAGATGATCTGGTTACAACCTCCCTGCCATGGGGCATTGTCCTCATTGATAATTCATAAAACAGTTTGTGAAAGCCTGTGAGGTTTTAAAGTGTTTTGTCCACACTGGGAACAGCACAGCCTCTGGATGACAGGGTGGTAGAAAGCTTTGATTGGATTTTGAAGATACAGCTCTGGAATGAGCATCCATGACATTGGCATCCACTTATTGTCTCAAAGAAAAATGAATGCATTTCTTGTGATGGACATAGAATGTAAGTTAGAAGGGGTATAAAAAAGTACTATACTGATATATGCTCAGTATTAGTTATATTTGGGAAGAGTTATAAGCTTGCATCACCCTCATCTGTGATGCTGCTAAAAGAGAGCAGAAAAATATGACTCATTGGATTATTTCAACTTAAACTGGAAAAAATCATATAGTATTAAAGAAGACTGGTATAGTTTCCTCTAAAATGAAAATGCCTTTGTGATTTTATGCTGGAAAATTTTAAAACAAAATGTTTAGATGCTAGGGCTGTCTTGCACAAGGTAAGTGCTCATAACTTGAGAAATTTTAAAAGTATCTTCTGTAATAACAACCCCCTACCAACTCTTTTTCAGATCTGCATTGTGAATATACCTACATTTATGCAAAAAGATAATCCATATACCATGGTTCTAAAGTTTAATGCAGTTTCCCAGACAAAGTGGTTCTGCAAGACATTACAGAGGGAAACTGAAATATTCTGGACTCGTATATCACAAATTCTGCAGGAAAGAGCAGAGTTCTCTAGAGACTTCTAGGAAGCAGTCTCTCACTCCCACCCTTCCCAATAGTTAGAAAAAAAAAAAAAAAAAGGGGCATTGACTGAAATAATGCTAAAGAGTTTAGAATAGGGTTTAGTTTAATTTGGTGTCTGGAAATATCTGTTAAAAAGACATTTTCTGTATACATGTGCAATTAAACTTTTCTTTGTCTTTGAAAGAGATTTTGAGAGATGATTATTTGGAATTTCAGTGTTTTTGAAAATGGTGGATTTGTGTCAAGGAGCTAGGCATCCTGGAAATGTGTGGGCATAATGTCTAAGTGCTATGAAAGAACAAGCAAATAGATTATTTATAACAAAAATCTGGCATAGCTATTATGTCCTCAGCAAAACCTGCATGGCAGAGCTGAATGGAAATCAAGGTAGTGAAAGAGACAGAAAGTGTATAGCTAAACAATATTTTTCTAGGAAGAAGGAGGAAGCAGGGGAAAATGCCAGCAGTCTGAAGCAGAACACTTTTGAGAATATATCTAGATTTATTCTAAATAATAAAGCAGTCCATGAACTGTCCTGGTCCTGAGGTTAATCATGGCTTACCCATACAGCTAAATGCTCATACCTGCCCAAAATATACTGACTGTATCAAAGTTCTCTGTTGGGAAGAGTCCCTGGGCCATGCTAACTCCTGAAATAAATAGCCTTGGTGTTGTCTGGGACAGATTTTAGTTCTACAACCTGAACTATAGAAACCATAGATGAGCAAGAACCTCTTTTCTGTGAGGGTGACTGACCACAGAAGTGGTGGAGTCTCCTTCCCTGGAGACATGCAAACACTGAATACAACCCTGAGGAATGTGCTCAGGGGACTCTGCCTCAGCAGGGAGGCTGGACTAGATGGTCTACCATTGTCCCTTCCAACCTTAACCATTCCATGTTTTTGAAGTGTTGTGGCTGTGATATGGACCACTGCAGATCTGCACCCTGGACTGGCTAAATTTGCTAGTGTAAGCACAGCTGGTGAGCACAGTCAATGGCCTACAGAAAATTTTAGTAGTCTTCAAACAGCTGCTGGCCTCAAAATGGTATTTTAAGTTTGGTGACTGGTTTGTTAATTTGATTCCTTGTTGCTCAAGGAAAGAGGGTTCTGCCTGTCAGTGCTGAGAAACAGGACTGCATTAAAGAAACACTTCACAGTCTCCCCAGTTTCCTTTAGTTGGTGAAACACCCAACAGAGCCCAGGTTTTCATTAAATATGGTGGGATGAGGGAATAATAATGATCTGTATGTATGGTTGGACAGGAGCCACATGGAAGTATTGTATTCTGTGATCATGTCTGCACACCATGCCAAACTGCTGTATATTCACAACTTTTGTAAAGAATTTTTCCACATAATTGTTGCTTACTATCTTGTTGACAGCATTATTTTCCAGATTTCTCTTCCCACTGAATATTTTATATTTCTGATTCTTTTCCCTGAGAAGTGATAACATGAATTTGTCAGTCACTTGTGTTTTTTAATCTCTGTTGGTTTTGTGCATCATTCTTCTATGCTAACATGTACCTCCTAATGTGAAATGAATCATGAGTTTATCAACATGCTGTTTTCATTTTGTTTGAGAGCGTTAATGAAGATCAGTGCATCAGATCAGAGCATTTTTAAGATCAGTACTTGCCAGGTATCATTAAAAATCTTCCTCCAATTGGCTGTCATTTTTTTCTTTCGGTTGCACTCATGAATCATCTTATGCATTGCACAGTTTTGTTCAAAAGCACAAGGAAATATCTTCTTTTTTTTTTTTTTTTTACATATATGTATACTTCTGTCTCCTGTAGCAAGTGTAGATTTGTGTATTTATTCTTTGAAAGAGCATCACTGAAAGATTGTTTTGTCTATTCTGAAAACCAAATTAATAATAGTGGGAAAAAACCTATATTAACTATAAAAATATTTATAGCATCTTTTCCTAATAAATATCTTTTGGTTCTTTGTAATACTTTTGTGTCCCTGTACATTCAAGTCAGTTGTCATTTTTTTATACATTTTTGTCTTTCAATAAAAATACCACTTTAAGCAAGAACATAAGCAATACAAATCACTGATCCTACTATGATTTAGAGAACAAGGCATTACTCAGTGTGAAGATGTATCATAAGATCCAGCTTTACTATCAGACTAAGATTGCTGTAAGGAAAACTGCTTTAAAATATGCTGGTATCAATTATTTTCTTCCCCAAGTAAATGCACACAGACAGGTAGGCACTGCTTGCACATGGTTATGAGCAAAACTTCTATGAATATTTGTCAATTTAACTTTTTAAAAATCTAAAATATGGCTATAACATATACATGGTACTAAAAATTGTATAAAAGTAATGCAGGGTCTTTTATTTCTTTCACCTCTATGCATGTGTGAAACAAAATTGATCAGTTTTGACAATGATATGGCATTGTTTGAGAACACTGCTGATCTTCCATAATTAAACCCTCCCTCCCTCCCTCCCTCCCTCCCTCCCTTCCTTCCTTCCTTCCTTCCTTCCTTCCTTCCTTCCTTCCTTCCTTCCTTCCTTCCTTCCTTCCTTCCTTCCTTCC
>VZUI01039206.1:0-31451 GCA_013401135.1 Cettia cetti
TGGATTTCACCTGACTGCCACAATTTTTTCAACAATGATGGATAGTGTCTTTACAGCTTTGTCTGGAGCTCCCTCAGAACACACAGAAAAATCTCATCAGGTCTCATGGACTGGTGCACATTCAGGTTCCTTAGATGTTATTGAACCCAACACTCTCCTACTATATAAGTGGTATATATTATATACTCCCATTGAAGACTAAGTTATAGAGGTCATTGAAAACCTTAACCTTTTCTTTGTCCAGGGCAACCAGGTCTTCCATATCCTTCTGGAGAGGGCCCACCTTATCCCTAGTCTTTCTCTTTCTTGCAATATATCTATAGAAGCCGTTCCTGTTATCCCTAATATCCCTGACCATACTCAGTCCTTGCTGGGCCATGGCTTCCCTAAACTTGTTACTAGCTTCCCACACAATTCCCCTCTATTCTGCCCAGGCCACCTATCCATCATTTCCTGAAAGCTTTTTTTTTTTTTTAACTTCAAATTTGCACAACAGATTCTTATCTATCTGAAGCCTACTGGCATTTTCACCCAATTTTCTCCGTGTTGGTATCCACTGTTGCTGAGCATAGAGGAGGTGATTCTTGAAATTCAACCAGAATTCTTTGGCCCCTTTACCTTCCAGGACTCTATACCCTACTCTACTGAACAGGACTCTACTGAACAAGTCCTTGAAGAGACCAGAGTCTGCTCTCCTGAAGTCCAAGACAGTGAGCTTTCCTACTTGTCCTGATTTCCTTTAAAGTTTTGGCATATTTTAGTGAGTTTGAAGAAGCAGCAGAACAACCTGATAGTAAAACTGGGATCAGGATTCAGGTCTTCAGAGTTTCATTCTTGTTCCTATGTACCTTGAAGAAAATAAAGAAATTAAGTCTCAAGTACACTAAGTTGCAATTTCATTGTTTGATCTATCTGAAAAGAGCAACCTAAGACACTGGCTGAGTAATTTTATGTCAAAGCAATAAATGATGACTTCACTCATTGTACACACACATTTGTATGCCTAACATTATGACTGGTTTGTCTTGAATGTCTGGATTTTAAGTGGAAATAAGAAAGGGGCAGAGTGCCATCAAAAAGTACTAGCAACAAAAATATATCTGCCATTAAACAGACTGGATGCTAATCAAATCTTTTCTCCCCTACCCTAGTCATGAATCTTAACTTATTCTTGGATTAATATCAAAGCTAATCATCATTTTATTACTTCGACACTCTCTTCAAAGCAGTACCAAATGTGGACCAAGGATAAATAGAATTTACATTTTGATTTAGTAATAAGTTGTCTATATTCACAAAGACCTTTCCCCCAACAGATGAAAATATGATAAATTACTATTTTATTTCAGGTTTAGTGTATCCTTTACCTATTTGGCCTTATTGCTGAAAATGCTTCTATATATTCCTTAGTGTAAAACATGTCAGCAGTCCCAGTAAGTTAATGGGATAATCTACATACTTTTGGTTAAAGAATAGTGTTTGCATAAGAGCTAGAAGTCCGAATTTGTATGAAGTTGTCACTTGGACTGTCAGCCATATGAGCAGATTACTCATTTGACAATAATGATTTATAGATTCATCTAAATTCCTTAAAGTTTTGTTTTCGCAATTTGTTTCATAGGAAAAAAGAAATAAATGGGCAAGTAGAAAATGGTTTTTCCTTTTTTTCCCCCCAAATTAAGTCAACCTCTTGAATTTTGAAATTTTATCCCTGGATTTTCAGTCAAATATCTGGAATGAGTGAATAATTTTTGCAGTGTTACCTTTCTCCTGACTTCCTTCACTGCTTCACTCTCCCCAGAAAACTGAAGAAACTTGAGCTGTGAAGTACAGCTGGGAACAGAGCAGCCTAAGTAAGACGGTCACTATATTTTCTTCCTGATAATACAGCAGAGATGGAAAGTGAATTGCAGTTAATATTGTGCCTTGTGTGAGTACTTGTTCCACCCTTACTGCTGTGGTACCCTTTATCTTACATGCTTCTAATGTTGATACAACTTATTTATGAGTTAAAGCCATATCCAGAACAGTCATGTTTGTGTTCAGTAGTAAAAGACACAAAATATCAAATTTCTTCAAAGTCAAACTTATATTTGGAGATACATAAGAAGCTAAAACTCAGATAGGACACTAAATTGCAGTGATTAACTTCATCAGCTGCTATATGCAATGTGCAGGATTTAAAGAGATATAACTGTAGACCAATGTCTAAAACATCTGATGTTACCCTATAGAATGTCAATATATGTGCTTCTTTCAATAATAGGTTTACATCACATTGCAATCACATCATTGATATTGTTCTCCCTAGGGCATTTTAGAGTTTTATCCAATAATGAGAGCAAACTTTAATTTACTCATGGCCCCAACCTCACTCCCATATCCCCCTTGTTTCCCTGACGCTCTCCCCACGGCACCAGCATCATTATTTAGCTTTTTTGTGCCAAAAAAACTGGCAGAAGTATGGACGGAACGCCTATAAATTTAATTATTCACTGAAACACCCTGCAGACAGAGAATTGTTTATATCACAGTTTTTCAAAAAGAGAAATTGATGAAGAAACATGAAGTGCCTTGTCCAGTACCATGGAGCTGTCAAAGTTAGTGCCAACATTGGATTCACTCATGATTCATATCCCTGTCCTCAAAACACAAGAAGCTATCACTCAGGGTCCATGAAAGCCTCTAATTGCAAAAAAAGGAAACCAGCATGTTTCTTGCAATGTCTCATAATATTCTAAAACTTTAGGGTACAGAGAAACACAGGTGAGCATGGACCATGAAAGCCATGGTTAAGTTGTAACAGTCAACAGGAACAGCTGCTTGGGTCAAAGTCTTACATTTGAAAATGAAAGAGCACAAGGCAGAAGCATATGAGGGTCCACAGGAAATTGCAAGTTTAAAAAAATTTCAATGCAGAAGATACAAAATCCAAGAAAATTCTCATAAAAGTATTTGGCATTTATATTTGGAAGCTGGCATGAGTTTAGACTTCAACAAGGACATAGCATGTGATCTAATATTGTGTCTTCCTTTAAATGTATGAGCCATAATTCAGCAGACTATTTCTATTTCTCACTTCTACCTAAATCAGTCTTTTGGTCAATTCCACTTCAGGTCTTCTCTTCCAGTCTTCTCTTTAAATCACATAGGTTTATCAGATCCACCTAGCTGCTTCACATTTTAAATCTCTTCAAGTTTAATCAACTCACCATTTCCATTGTTCACTACAAGCCTCATCAGATTTTTGAATTGCTTTATTTTTACTGTCTGCTTCAATTTATGGACTTAAATCATATCAATTTTATATAAACTTTTCAATCACTCATGTCAGACATCTATTTTTTCATCTTGCTTCAAATCACATCAACTTTCATACTGATGTAAATTATATATTCTATTACTTGTCCTTGGTATATTGACTTAAAAAAGATTTCCAATTTGTATATTTGTTATGTTTGTTGTACCTTCATATTTATGCTGTACCTCACATTGGCTTAAAAATTAAATTGAATATTATTTTCCATATGAAAATATTGTAACTGGGAACATGGAATTTTTAAAATGGAGTGTTTTTCCTTAACAAAGACCTAAAACAAATCTTCTGGAATTTATGGGAGTCTTTCCAAGTAGCATTTAGGAAAAATGCAAATACAGCATTTTAAAAGAAATATACTCCCACATTATTAAACTCAGATCCATTTTCACAGGAAAGATCAAATATGAGATAAATTTAGCATAGAAGTTAAATTTTAAAATACATATAAATTATAAACTGATGCTCTTTTAGTAACACCTGTTTCTAAATGACAAGATAAGTAATGTAAGCAAATATAGCTTACCAAGGTGATCCAAAAGAAGAAAGACAAGACCACTTCTGGCTTTGACTTAATCAGAAAGGCAGAAAAGAGTTGATTAACTCTACTACAGTTACTTCTGCCTTTTTTTTTCTGACCCTGAAGACAAAGAATATAGAGTCAATGTTCTACCAATCTTAATCAGTCTGGATTTTCAGCCGTGTGTCTACCTGATATATAGTTGAATTTTTCAAGTTAAATATGGAGATGTTAAAAGCTTATTACTCAACTACACAGAAAAATAGATTGGCATGCAGACAACATTATTTCAGTCTGGGGTACTTTCTGCAATTATCCTGGATTAGGTATCAAGTTGGTGTCCTCCTAATACCTGGGCTAGTTACCTTCAGAGTCAATGGAAAGAAAATGGCATATCATGGTATGCCTCATCTTATCAGCTGAATGACACCCTAAAAATGTTTATCCTTCTGAACAAAAGGCAATTACTGACTAAATCCTAAGGCAATTAGCTGAGGCATAGAATTTTGCACTGTGGGTATCTTCAGTTAAGCAACATGCAGCCCAGCCATTGTGCATAGAACAGGGTGCAAGGCACAGGACCTCCCACAGGATGAGTATTTCCATTGTTTTATGGTGTAGAATGATGTGGTAATGTGGCTGATGGTTTGTGCTGTTCACAGTGACATCAATTTTATCCATTAATATGTGAGAATAATAAACATGCATTCACAAAAAGATACAGATAAATCCTAATCTTTATTAAATGGAGAATGGCTAAATAGCAAAATCAAATAAACAAACAAAAAAAACCCAATGGTTTTCAAATTAATCTGTTGATCATAACGGAGAAGAGCCCAGACTTGCAATGATAGGATTGTTCAAAATTTGCGTAGCATGACAAAAAAAGGGTGTATAGGTACTTTGTAGTACTTTGATGACATAGCCAAATAAAATGTAGATATTTTGCACAAAAACATGTGCAATATATTGACATAAAGGGACAAATGAATATTTGTATGGTTGGTCCTAGGAATTATCCAGATCGTGGTTCTTTCAAGTTAGAGAACAATGAAGAAGGTAAGCATAAAGGACTGTGAATAAGTAGCACTTATTACCAAGTCCATGAGGGTGACTGCGAAAATAAAAACAAACAAACAAAATAAGCATCATCAAGGGCAAATAAAAACTCCTTTTGGGATGGAGGATTGAGTAGTATAAGTGCATCTGGAATAAGTGAGGATGTCAGAGGATGACAATTCCACTGACTGACTTCTTATGTGAAAGTCCTATCAAGCCTGCTCACCTTGGTTACAGCAACTTACCACCACCAAGGGCTGTAGCTATTGTTGCTCACAATACAGAAACAACTCCACCAACCTGTTTTTTTTGGTCTTTCCATCACTCCCAAAAAATTTCTAATTCCCTAAATGATACAAATCTTTATATATAGAAAAAAATACTCAGTTTCAATACTTACAAATTTAGCATATAAATTATTATTACTTTGAAATAGGTATGTCCAGGCACCGATTTAAAATAACAAAAAACAAAACCCAAAGCTAAATATATGTGAATTACAACTGCTGCAATTATCTGTGTCTCAGAAATCCATTCATGATTTCCATAGAAAGGAAACATGGTATGTCTTCAAATTATCTGGTTAAAATTGGAGGCTTAAAATATAAAAAAGGCCACTGAATAACAAAGTGTTATTACCTACCGAATAAAATTAAATGTGTAAGTATAAAAATTTTAATAATGACATCTTTTCAGGAACTATTAAAAATTTTTCATTTATGAGGAAGTTTGTCTAATCAGCAAGTTTTCTTAGGAAGAAAAATACTTTAACAGGCCTACCTCCTTGGGGTATAAAAAATGTAGTTTTTGTTGCCTAAAGTAAATGAGAAGCAAGATACAGAAAGAACAAGAATTACAGGACAGGTTCTTTGTCCTTTTAGTACAAAGGTATTTCCTTCTTCTCTTTGTTCCTTCTCCGTCCTTGCAGCCCTTACCTAGGAAGAGGAAAAGGTGATCAAAAGCTTTGAAATTTCTTCCTTCTTCTTCAGTCTTAAAAGTACTGCTGTAAACAATTCCTTCTGCCCCTGATTCTAGGAGATAAGATGGAAAACTTGGTGGGGAAGAGAAGTGAATCCACCACTAGCCAGCTGATGAAAAAGTGATTGATGTAGGACTTACATATAAAAATGTAATCTGTGAAGTAGGTAGAATAGCTGAGAAACTGCGAGAACTGGACAACTTAATTGATGAAATGAAAAGGAATTATAGTCTGAAGGGACAGAATTATTTTGAGGAACAGGTCTAATTCCAGAGCATCAGCATGAACAAATCCTTCAAGGCTGTCAGGGTGCTAAGCAAGAACCAAACTCATCTTTCTGACATGTACAAGGCAAACTGTATTGTTACATAAATCACTTCAGGAATATCCAGGAATTCCAGAAGCAGAAGACAGGAAAAAAGAAATCCCCACAAAACTCCTCAGCTATATGTTCATCACGTTTTGGTAACCTAATATTAAAAACTGTGTAAGTGGCCACATCTCTTAGAGCTGATTCTGACCTTGGTGTGGGATTGACAGACTGTGACAACCAGGTTCAATGTGGACAGATAAGCACTGAGTCTTATAGCTTCTTGCCAATTGGAGAATTACTGTATTTTTATTTTCTGTTTCATTAGACTACAGATTTTCACAAAAGTATAAACTTCAGAAGAGTCTCAGTTGCCTCAACTTAAACCTACATTTCCACTTTAGACACTCTAAGTCTGGCAGATATGATGAAAGTGGTAAACCAACATGTGCCCTTCTGCAGAGGCTGATGGTGAGAGAGAGCGAGACTTGGTGATGTGATACTTGTATTTAAGGACCTTGAAAATACAGGCACAGGACAGTACGGGAGGCCCCAGAACTGTAAACCATCTACCAGTGATCAACCACTTCTTATGATTGGAATACTGTGGTAACTCAACAAAGAACATGTATCCAAGATAAAAGAAACACAACATAGACAACAAATTCACATCTATGAAGACTTGTAGACCACTGAAGTATGAGTAAGGTGAAAAGTGTATTAGCAAATTCAAAAATATTCTTAAGCAACCTCTAGAGGTAAGAAGGAAATCACTAAGATCACATCATAGTGTCAAGAAACATGAGGTTTTATCAAAAATAAAAAAAAGTAATTTAAGATATAAGATATGATTGATATGACATGATATGATATTATTAATATCAAACCATATAATTAATATCATATCATATATCATATCATGTATATGTATTTCCCCTTCTTCTTTGTGCACTGAAATTGAATGGTACAGAACGGCACAGAATAGATGAGCAGTACACCTAGAAAAGTTAGTATTCTTCCTTTTGAAGGCACATATTTTGAATTATAATTGCTAGTAGTATTGTACCTGGAGTAGAAATAATTCTTTGGTTAGTTTGTTAGATCTAATTCTTTGGTTAGTTTATTAGATCTAACACTACAGATATGTTCTTGATTTTGAGTTTAAAGTGCATTCAATTTATTCCTAACATGCTTTTGAATAGGAAAGGCTGGTAGGGATTGGATAAAGGAAAGCTATTATATTCTACAAGTGACAAAAAAAACCAACCAACCAATCAAACAAACAAAAAAAAAAACAAACCAAAAAAACCAACCCAAGTCCCTCCTGAATGTGCACACGGTTGTTTTTTCTGGTTTTGGTGGACATTTCTAAATTCTTCTTAGCTCAAGCAGGGCATGGTGTGCCTGCTCTGATCACTGCCTGGCTGTAGGAATACAGCGTTCAGTAGCTTAATCAGAGGTGGGGAACTGTGGCTTCAAGGCAAACATTGGCTGGATCCGAAGCTTGTTGAAGTCAACAGGGCTCCCACAGGGCTTTTTAATCAGGCCTATCATTAATTCCCTAATGAAGTTAGCCGCTTATCTTTATTAGATGGAGTTTTCAATGAATTGATTTAATCTTGAAGACTTCTCCTCCCTGACAGGTTTTCCGAGCCCCATGCCCTGCTGCTTCTGCGCAGAGCCCAGCCTGCCCTCAGCCAACCGTGCTCTGCTTCCCAAGGAGCTAATCAGCTGGCCCATCTCCTCTCAATCAATAAGCATTTATTCTAATTGAAACCAACATCGACTGGATAGCAACCAAGAATGTGAAATGCTCTATAAATAATGTGCATGAGCTGGAGCCTGGGAGTTGGCAGTGGCAGGGCTGTCAGTGGGAGTGCTAATGGGGGGGACAGATGCCACCCAGGGATCTGTCACTCTCCCAATGCCCTATTTACAGCTCTCACCAGGGAGCTCCCTGACTCACTTTGATGATGAATTAGCTTCCTCTGATGGATCAACCTCCCAGTCCCCCATTGCAACACCTTGCAGAATGCATTGCCTAAAGAGAAATCCCCATTAACATATAAATCATGATGTATTTCTTTTTGGCACCGCAGGCAAAACAATGGGCCTAGAGATCCCCCCCATCAAGCTTTTCCCTGAAGGGAGAACTTTCATTGATTGCTAAATGGAAGGTGGAGAGAGTGAAATCATTTAATTGTATGACTCATCTGATGTGCTGCAATGTAGACTTTAAGTGTATGAATTGCCTAGCAAGGATGCTTTTGCCACATTTTATTGCAGGACATGTTAAGATTCTTCTCTGTTATAACCAGTAGTCTAGTAGGTGTTCAAATGTTAGTTTACCAGCAACATCATCAGAGTCTTTTGAATACCCCACCTGCAATGGGGATAAAACCTAAATTCACAAATAAGGCTCAAGACAAGAAATTTTGATACCTGTGCAATCTTTTGTAGACAGATGTTTTCTCCCTGTCACATGGTGCAGGGACACGAGGTGTCTGTGAGTCAGGAAATGAACAGCCACAGATAGCACTGCTCTGTGCTGAAGTTAATAAACACTTTTCCATAATCAGTCTGGGAAAGAGCAGCAAAAATACCTCGAGGCATTTGGTGTTTTATATCTCACTCTGCTACAAACTCATAGGGTGATGGTAGGTGACTGCCTGTATGGACAAGTCAGAATCATCTAAATTAGTGAATTTTCAGTTCACTCATTAGAGCAATTAAAGAAATTGCCCCAAACTAGCCATGTTTCTCATTGGCTGGGCTATGCAGAAACTCATTTCTGATTCTGTATTTTCATGGGGTATAGCATGGGCTGATAGCAATATGGCAGCTCTCTCTGTCAAATCTGCCTTGAAAATGAGGACAGGAAGCACCACCTTGTCCACTGAAACTGATGAAGCACATTGTGGTTCCACCTCAAGCCTTACTAATGTGTCCAGGAAATGGACCAAGTTGGCACAACAAGCAGCAACATCAGGAAGGAGATGCTGAGTTCTGAAGCCTTCAGTGCAGCCCTCTTGGAGCATCCTCTTCTTCCTTGGTGCTGCACCAGAGATGGCATTCAGGACCTACCAAGCCATTGTGTCAGTACCTGGAGGAGTAATAAGCACCATGAGATAATTAATTTTGGATGAATGGCAGGGAAGCATTCTCAGCCCATCCTGTGTGCTCTTCTGACTTCTACACCAGTGGCACACCCACATAATCTATCCTTCCCTCAATGTCAGGGAAGCCTGTCCTGCGGCTTCTCCCATTCCCTGGCATGTCTGGTAGATGAATCAAACTTCCATATGGTGCACTTGGCAAGAGTGCCTGTCTGGAGAGCACAGCAGATGGTCTTTAAGGAACAAGATGTGGTTGCTCCCCACAGTACCTCATCCCAGACAGTGCAGCAGAAAGCCTGTGAATGTCTACTTTCTAGTTCATATCTGTACTTTTTACTGGAGTCTCCATGGTCTCAGGGCAGCTGAAGAGAGAGAATAGCTGAAATACCCAGCACCTGAGACCGAGGTGAGAAGCATTTCCCGGACTGTGATCATTCCCAGGTCATGATCCAGAACAGCAACTCCCACCACATTGTCCAGCCAGCAATCTGCCACCCCCTGAGCTCAGGCAGCCCAGCCTCGGCACAAAGCATCACCAGTGGTGCTATGCCCCTTCCTTTCCTGCCTCCTTTCAACCCCATCTCTCTCCCCACATCAGCTCTTCCTCCACAGGCTTTCTCCTGTGCTGCCCTACCTGCACTCCTCAGGTCAAGAACAAATGCAGTAAACCAGCACAGGCACCATCTTCTTTTCTCCTCTCACCTTTTCTGGGAAACTTTCTAATTTCATACTAAAATCCATAGACAATTGAAATTTTGGCAGTTTCGATAGGAATAATAAGAATAATTTCACTGTTGCAAATTTTCCTTTTTGCTGTCCTACCTTCTGTCAACGCTAGGCAGCAGCTTACCTGCCTTTACAGCAAACACTACGTTCAGCCTCCAAATTCAAACACAAACCAGCTCACCCTCCCTTCGACGTTCTGTTTACCATCCATTCGCTACATTACACAGGATTTAAAGCAAAGGATACATTTTTTTTCTTGTTTTGTGTTTACATTAGAGAGATTGCTATCAGTTTAATTAAATCATCTTAAAATAATTTTGTAGCAGGCACAGTTTCCCTTGTGCAGACAGCAGCGGAGCACGGAGCCGGCGCTGCTCCTTCCAGCTCTGCTGCCATGGGGCTGGGCCAGCTGGGCAAGGAGGGGAGCCCGCAGCGATGCAGCTCGGGGCCATTGCCTCCACCAGCACTGCCAGAAGGGGAGATTGGAAATTCCAGCAAGTCTTCTTGGAAGGGTATCCTTTGTTAACATGCAGGAACATTAAAAGGATGTCTGGTGCCATTGCTGCAAGGCGGGCTAAAAAATAGGGCACAGAAGGCATGTTTCTCCTAAATCCCAGTGCTTTTTCCCTGTTTATGCATCACAACATGCATTAGTTTCATTTGTGCAAAGTGCGATTTTCAGTTTTCCAACTTTTTTGAGGTGCTTTTCCCATACCAGCCTGGCCTTTTCTGGTAATCCACAGCTGTCCTGGCACCACCTGCTGATCTAGTCCTCCCTTTTTTATTTTCCCTTATGTTTTTCAGAAATTAGTAGAGAGGCCTGGAATTCTGAGTGTTTTAACTGCTGAATACTTCCTTCACAATATTTAGCTGTGGGCTTGACTCAAGGCTCATAGTGGATTCTCTTCTACTGACTCATATGAGGGGAAGAATTCATCTCCGTTAGAAGGCTGAGTGATCAAAATGATTTATACCCATTCATGCTTTTATCCCTTTCAAATTTACAGTGCAGCTGAAGAGAGAGACACAGACCCAAATTGTAAATGTCTTGTGAAGAAATGAAGACCATTAAGAGTGATTTTGAGCATGCCAGCTCTCAGGGAGCCTCAGCTGCCCTCAGCCCTAGGAACAGCCTCAGAAGATGCACCACGGTGACAAAGCTGCCCACCAGCTGCCACCAGCAAGGGTGACTAAGGGGTGAAACAAGCCAAAAGGAGACATGATCATGTGTGCTGGCTTTGGCTGGTGTAGGGTTAATTTTCTTCCCTGTGTCTGGTATGGGGCTTTGTTTTGTATTTGTGCTGAGTGCAGGGTTGGTAATAGAGGTATTTTTGCTGTTGATGAGCAGAGCAAACACAGAGCCTTTGTACAGACCTTCCCTCCTTTCTGCACTGCCATGCAGGGAAGTTGGAGGTGCATGGAAGGTTGGGAGGGACACAGCCAGGACAGGTGACCCCAAATGACCAAAGGGATATTCCAGACCATAAGACATCATGTGCTGTATATAAGACAGAGGAAAGAAGGAGGAAAGAGGGACATTTGGAGTGGTGTTTGTGTTCCCAAGTCATCATCACTTGTGATGGGGCTCTGCTCTCCTGGAGGTGGCTGAACACCTGCCTGTCCATGGGAAGCAGTGAATTAGCTCCTTGATGTGCTTTGCTTGTTTGTGCAGCTTGTGCTTACCCAATTGAACTGTCTTTATTTCAATTCACAGGTTTCCTACCTTTTCCCTTTCTGATTCTCTCCCCAGTCCCACTGGTGGGGGAGTGAGGATGTGGTTGCCTGGGGCCTGGCTGCTGGCTGGGGTGGGACCATGACATCGTGGAAGCTGTGTGCCTGGCTCTCACAGCAAGCACAAGGGCTCGTGGAGAACACAGACCTTTCTCAGAAGAAATCTCTCAGCAGCATGGAGCAGTGCAATAAGCAGTGTATGGAGCACTCAAGGGCACATGGGACCTTCTCTTGGCCTTCACCAGGGGCAGTGCATGACAGCCCCTTCCCCAACAGCCATCACCTCAGCCTGGCAGAGCCCCACAGCTGGGAAAGCTGAGGAAGGGGGTTGCTGTCTGTGAGACAGCAGATTCCTGCCATCAGTAATCAGGCCAAGAGTCAATATGAAGGAGATGCATGTAACTCTTATAACTGGGGTCATGTAAAATGCTTAGCACTACTGCCATCCTGGCCTTACTCACTGTGCTTTTGTAATCCAAGTTATTGGGTCTGCAGAATCCCTTTGTGCAGTATTGTATTTAGAGATTTGGGGTTCTGAGGCTAAGAGCTTTACTACTACTTACATGAACTGTGCAAGTTGTAGTTGCACAATAGTTAAACATCACCAACCAAGTGTTTCTTCTGGGGTGCTGTCCCAGTCCCTCCTGTGTACCCGGCTGCTGGCGTGATGCTTATCTGACTGTGGGGTAAGTCAGCTCAGGAAACTAAACCAGCAGAAAACTGACCTGGCAAAAAAAAAAAAAAAAAAAAAAAAAAAAAAAAAAAAAAAAAAAAAAAAAAAAAAAAAAAAAAATTACATTCTGCTAGGTAAGCTGCTGCACTGGCTCATTGCAGTGTCTGGGAGATGGGAGTGCCTCTCAGGGCGTATCTCCATTTGGGGAGATATTTTCATTAGGCAAGAGGGGGACCATGCCAGTGCTTACCAAAGTAATTTTAAAGTAATGTGACAGAACATATTCGGTTGCCCTATCATACAAGGGGACAACTAGACACAGGAGTCCATGCAGGGTGATGAAATGCAGTATCTCACAAGTTCAAATTTGAGATCTTCCCTGAAATCCCTTGTAGAAGAGTGCTGAAGAGCACTTTGTGTTGTTCACATTGTCTTTTCAAGTAGGCTGCCTGGGGAGGTTGTGGAATCTCTCTCTTAAGAGATAATAAAAAACCACCTAGGTTAAATCCTGTGCAATTAGCTGTAGGTGGCCTTGCTTCAGCAGGGAGGTTGGAAAGGATGACCTCCAGAGCTCCCTTCCAATTTCAACCATTCTGTGATGATTCTGTGTCACATTAAAGTTCAGCAGCAGCTGTAAGCACATGAGCCTCAGGGTGGAAGGCCCAAGCCCAGCGAGGAGAGCCAGAGGGCAGTTTCTTAATTAAGGTGAGTCAGCCTCAGTCTGCACCGACAATGGATGGAAACAACGTGGGGTTTGTGCAGCTCCCTGGTTCTGGCACCCACGTTCTCACTGCCTCCCTGGCCTCCAGACCACACTCATGCAACCACATGTTCACAGCAGGGAGTTCCCTGGCTTAACACTAATACCTGCTTCAGGTTCATTTCTGTCTCTAATGCCTGTTGATCTGTCTGACTGTGAAGCAGCCTCGCTGCAGGGGATGGTGCAAGGGAAGTGGTGGTAAAGCTTTTCCAGAAACACAGATTCGTATTTGTTTTAGTGGAGCATGAAACCACAAGGGCAATGTTCCTGTACCATGGTGCTTCCAGCCACACCTGCCACAGCTCTGCCCATTCTCCTGTCCTTTTATGTCCCCTGTCCATTCTCCAGCCTTTCTTTACCAATATATTCCAACCCATCAGCAACCTCCCTCTTCCTCTGTCACTTATCCAGCCAGTTTTTCTCACTAACCTCACATACTAATTTTCATTTCTTTGCTCAGAAAATTTTCTGCCATTTTAATGGGTGAAATTGGTTTTCAGGGAGCAGGAGCTCAAGGTACCTGGCAGAAGCACAGAGGAGAGGGCAGACAAGGAGTTTGTGATACCCTTTTTGGCAGTAATGAGGTGCTGCTTTGGCTTGACAGACTGAAGTGTTTGTGTTCTTTCCTCCCCTGTACTGATTAAAATGGAGTTTTTGAAATGTGAATTGGGCTTGTAAATGTAGTCACTTTTTTCCCCCCCAGCCTCCGAACCAATCCGTTTAACAGCTCCCTAAGTAAAAATGTATGCTATTATATGACTGGAGTGTGGATAAACAGTAGGTTGATAGCAGGGTTGAGATGCAAGCCTACAGATAACATTTTACTTCAAGGGCAGAGGGTCTCAGAAGTCCCAGCTGAACTGTACCTCAGGGGCAGCCCTGGAGAAGGAGAGTGGGGAGCCAGCAGGTTGACAAGCAAACCCTTCCTGCCCTTGTGCTTAAATGCAAACAGATACTGAGAACTGAAAACAAAGAATTATTAATATATATATATTCCTGCCATTCTCTGCATGTTATTAATCCTCTTTTCCTCTACCAGAGAATATATTAGTGAGAGTAGGCTAATAATGCAGAGACATCTGGCTGAGACTAGAAAGAGTAGCATGTTTATGCATTATTAATGTGTCAGAAAAAACAGACTTCTGTGGCCTGACTGGATGTATTGGATCAGTATGGAATGGCCTTTATAAGAGAGTTAGCACTGATAACTGGTCCATTTTGCTTATCTTTTGCAATGGAATAATCTCCAGGAAGAGGCATGTTTATTTTGTCAAATGGGGAAAGAGATTATGTTTTGAAATAGTCTTTACTGAGCAGTTAGAGCATAACACTGCTTTATTCTAAAAAGAGAGAGTGTGATCTGGGAAGGAATGCAGGGTGAGCAGAATAGGGAAAATGCAAATTTCCACGTTAGTCAATCTGTAATCACAAACTGTGTCTTTGGGGATCCTTGGTTATCTGAGAACAGCAGTGCTCCAGTCCTGCTAGTGAAACAGAAACTCTTTGAGGGGAACACAAAATTACAGTGGGGCTTCCTAAGGCATAACTTTGGGGTTTCTGAGGAAATGCATTTTATTGACTGGTTTATGTCTTGACAAATATAACACAAGGAGGTTAAAACCCCAAATCTTGTGCAGTAGGGCTGGGGGCCATTGGGGCTGCCCAGGTGTGAGACATAATAATGGGTTTTATCTTCCAGCTTTGTCTCCCCTTGGTTTATTGGTTGGATGTGTGATGGTTAAATCAGCAAGAAACTGGGGGAGACCCCGACCTTGCAAAGAGAGAACTACATGCATTCCTGAGTTGCTCCTTTTCAAAGGATGGAGTGACTTTGTTAGCATCTAGCTTGTAAATCAGGGTGCAAGGAGACAGTCTGGCTCCCTCTCCCCAGCCTCTGACATGAGAAACCTCAGCTCAGCAGAAGGGTAGAGTCACATTTCCAGGAGCACAGGGAGTGCACCAGCCGTGTCTCTTAGCTTTTACAGACAAGTATTGGCACCAGGCTGCTGGAGTAGGATTCATTTCACAGGTCTGTGTCTGAACTAGTCACCCTGGACTGCTTCTATAATCGACAGGTGCTCTGAGGGTGTAACTCACCCTGTGCAGGAATAGATACCTAATAGGGGTCAAATGCTTTGCCCCAGAAAGGGCCCATTTCTCTCTGTTGAATACAAGGAGTGCTGAGCCTGCTGCCTGTGCTACAGCTGCCCACAAAACACTGTGAGATGTTCCTGCTGTGGCAGAGGTGTCTGGGCACGGCACCTACAGCTCGGTGCTGCCACAACACGGAGCACATGGCTGTGAGAACCACAGCTTCCTCACAGAGACAGCAGTGCCCTGGGTCACAGCTTGGTGGCACCCAGGCAGCTGCCCTGGGCCAGGCTGGCCCACGGAAAGGCCACAGTGGCTGCTCAGGAGCTTGGATACACATGGTGCCTTGGAGCAGGGTGTCCCTTCAGGGAACCTGCACAGGTAGCCAGTGCATATCTGAGGCACCTTGAAATCCCAGCTGGAACTGGGGCTCTGCTGAAGCAACAGTAGAACATGCATGAAATAGGATGTCTTGGCTAGGCTGAAGCAAGGTGCACCCTTCCAGCACAAATTGCTTACTGGGCTGAAGAAACAGCCTCATCTGGATATGCCAGATGCATGGGCACCAATCTGCTCTGCACTGACCCAGCAGACTGAGGCAGGGCAGAGCTTCTGTGCTCATCCAAGGGATGTGCAGACAGGCAATGGCTCCAGCCACCCTTGGAATGGGCCATGGCAGCTGTGGAGACACTATCTCATTCCCAGGACCATATGGATAGCTGTGCCACACTTGCAGTGGTGCTAAAAACCAGCCAAATCTTTGTCTTTTGAAAAGACATGTCTTTCTGGAAAGCCATGAAACAACACTAAAACAAGTGACTCAGAAGCCTGACACTTTTCAAGTCCCCAGGCATGGTGCAGCTTGACAGCAGCTCCCAGGCAGAGCCAAGCAGATGCATCCACCTTGCTGAGCCTTGGGATCGGGGCGAGCCTTGGGGACAGCACTAGATCCAGCCTTAGCTGTGGGAAGCATTGAGGCAAACCCCCACAGTGTGAGATTCACAGCCAGTGTGTGAGATTTGACGGGTCTGTCACTTTGCAGAGCCGGGCTCTGGCCCCTGGCGAATACGATGACAAAGGGACAGATGCTGCCAGACTGTTTGGCCTTGCTGTCGCTGCAGTGGCAGTGACACTCGACTCAAAAACTTGGCAGCTCTGGAAGAGAACTCCCAGTTCCTTGTCCTGCCCACAGGACTGTGGCTCTCCCCCAAAAGCATGAGACCATCTGGGTTTCTCGATATTTCCAGTTCCAAGAGAAAGAAGAAGCCCCAGGAAATGCTGGTTTTGAAACTCTTTTGAAACAAGTTTGCACCTCTCTGGCTGGGAGAGTTTGAATATTTTGGCTACATGTTTGCAGTGCCTGAGCCCCACACACACACCTGGTCCTACCTTCATCTTTCCCCCCTTCAGAGCCCCCTTTTGCTCAGAATGGGGAAGGGAAACAGTCTGACTTGGCAAATAGCTTGCTTTGAAAATGATGAATTCAAGAGCACGTGGAGCTTGTGGTTGAAAAAACCCGTCTGATCAGCAGAACTTTTCTCCTTCAGCATCTAAGGGCAGATTTAGTCTCAAGGCCAAGCTGCCATGTGGTTATAAAATAGAAGCAGGCCTGAAGAACTGATCTAACTTTCTTCAATTGTCTGTGTATCTTTAATCATGTTCACCACTTAAAATGCAGCAGAGCTGGCAGCTGATAATTAGACTGAGCCTGCAGCAGCATGGCCAGTGGCCAGATCACATGGCTCCTTTCATCTGCATATTTATGCATTTAAAGGAGAGGAAAACTTTCATAACATTTTAATAACTAGGTTTTTCTCAAACCATAAATCCAGTCCTCTGGGCTTAGCCTACACTCTCCTTCTGATCTTACATAAGTGGAAGAGGGTGGGGTGTTTTGTTTGTTCTCCCTATTCTTTTCCTGTGCATGAACGTGCAAAGCCCATCCTCTCCAGCGTGGGGTCCTCTGGAGGGTGGGAGGGTCAGGCAAGGTAAAACTGCACTTCTAAGGATGAAGGTATAACTTTGATTTGGTTCCTGGCGTGGGAACAATTCCTCTTTCCCAAGATAGCTCATCTACAGACTAGCAGGAATGAAGCTCTTTTGCTAAACAATGGCTCCAAACAAAGAATTCCTGATATCTGTATTTCAAACAGAAGGTACAGAGCACGTTGACTGTTGCTTTTCTTAGCACATCACCATCAGATTCAGCCCTAGGACAGTGATCCTTCAGATCGTGAGCTGAAAAGTTGTCAAAACACGGGGGGCTGGTCCCAGTCCCACCCACCCCTGGCTCTGTGGGTGCAGGAGCTCTGTCTCCATGCATGCTGCCAGAGACAGCCATGGGTGGGCTGTCTCCCTCCATGAGGTGCCTCCACCCTCCTGCCATGGACAGATCCCAGCAGTTCCTGACCTCTGTCTGCAGCCACTGCCTTATCTCTTGGTGGGGAAGAGTCAGGGCAATGCTGGGAGGTGCTGTGACAAGGGGGATGCCGTGTCCATCTCCTCTGCCTAAGGGTGGCAGCTCCCTTGACAGCCTTGGTGACATCCTGCAGGGTCCTTCTCAGTGAGGCTTTGCAGACTATCCTCCCTCTCCCTGGAGGCATCACTGGCATGTGCACATGGGCTTTTCCATTAGCATGGAATGACAGCTACTATCAACAGGAAAACAGAAGGTGAGGATGAGAGACTAATCCTTATGCCGCTGTGTTGTCTTAGTAAGATGGAGGAAGCACTGTTAAAATAACACTGCTTCACAGATTTTTTTTTCAAAGATGAAGCACTCTGTTAAAACAAAATTTAAAACTATTTAATGAGATGCAGTTCTTAAACACTTTTTTTTTTTTTTATGGAAAAATTAATTATTCTGTGCTGAAAGCAGGTTCCACCAAAGGTTCTCTGGGTGAATCAAACAATATGTTGCTGATTTAAAAGGGACTCGATAGAGGTTTTAATTGTTGTTTTCATTTCAGCAAGCAAGCAAACAAATCAATTTCAATGATCAGGCAATTTCCAGAGTACATCTTGAACCACTCTTCAGCTGTGCCAGTAAAACTTTGGGGTTTTGACACAACTCTGGCGTACAAGTGAATTTAGGCTGGTGCCGTTGCTTTGTTTCTGAGGTAATGGTAATTGATATCATTATGTAACAATACCTTTGCTAGATAAACTGAAAGAGTCAAGCCCAGAAAAATGAAAACCACAGCATTAACTCCACTGGAAGGGACCATGGTTTGTTTCTTGTGTATTTAAAGAATTAGAACAAACAAGGGCAAGATTAATTAGGAGTGGGAGTAAACAACTCCCTTCCCAAGTGAATGAGGAACAGCACTGGACAGGACACAGCAGCAGTGCCAAAATATTTCTTGGCATTTTCCACTGGAGGTCCAAGAGAATTTCTTTTGCACCCCAGTGCTTCCAAGACATTCATACACCAGGCCTCTGGCTACCTGTTGTGATGATAAACTTGTGTCCTTAGGTTTCATTATCAAGTTTTTTATCTAAACCTGAACTCTCTGATCTATCATCTGAAGTGGTGAGGGAATCTGCAGCAGGGTTTTTCCCAGCAAAGTAAAACAATTCACTAGCTAAAGACATTGTGTGGGAGATATAACTCACAGATACGAGAATCTGAAAATTTGGGTGTTTGTTTTGTAATTTTGGGGGGTACTGGTGTTTAACTTAGTTTTGGGGCTATATCTTACATTTCTAGTACTGTAAGTTGGGCAACAGATTTTAGCCAAAAAGTCCATTTGTGACTCCTATTGATTTTGATGAGGTTTGAGGATAAATACTGATAAATGTAACATAATGTTAGAATTTGCATTTTCCTAAGCCTTGTCTAGACTTGGATTTGGAAGGTGTGATGCACCATGTGACATACAATGTAGTTAAGGCAATGTGAATTTAATGCAAGGCTTTAAACTTGGTTGTTTTTCAGGAAGCTATTGCTACAGTGTATTTATCACTTGCTAATCTAGAAACCATTGATGGTAAATGGAAAGAGAGGTTACAAACCAAAGGCGGGCTGATCTTGTGGTTACACCTTTCAGATGTGGCTCCTGCTACACACAGGGCTATTTCACCTCTGACAGTGCAGAAATAAGGGCTCCCCAGCCCCTCTGTGGTACTGCTTCCCCAGGGAAGTGGTGGAATCACTGTCCCTGAAGTGTTAAAAAAATGTGACTCTTAGGGACATGGTTTAGTGGTGGTCCTGGCAGTGCTGGGTGAATGGTTGGACTAGATGACCTTAGAGGTTTTTTCCAACCTCAGTGATTCTATGTGTTGGCTGTAAGAGTGAGAGGCAGTGGAGCCATGTGTGGATGTTGAGGGTGTTGGTCTACAAGGGGTTAACAAGTGTGTGTGCTGGGATGGCAGTGGGGAGCAGGAGTGTGAGTGAATGACAGGACAGAGAGACTTGAATGTGCAGGAATTAGGTATAGATTTGAGCTTGGGGGAGAACAGTGGTTGTGGCCCTTGGGAGTGGGTGAGGATAAGGCAGTTGTGGCAGCGGGTGCACTGAAGGGATGTAACTTTGTGCCCAGAAAGCACAAGCATATGTATTTCTTAAAATACTGTCAGCATCTCTATCTCCTCCACAAGTTTGCCAAGAAGTCTCCTCTCCCAGTAAACTCAGCACTCTTCCCATCCGGGTTGGCCAGCTAGGCAGGCTGGGGCTCTGAAGGCCCTAAAGCACAAGCCCTTGCCTGGAGCTCTCACAGAGCCAGGAGCTGAATTCCAAGCAGTCGCCTGACAGCTGTTCCCTTCAGCTATCGCCCATCCTTGGTACACCCAGACCTGTTTGATGTAATCTGATACACCTTCCCATTAGCCAAGAACTGTAATTCAGGGAAAATCCACCATCCTGAACTAAGTAGATGCTGCAGAGGAGGCAGAGGGGCTCACAGGTACCTCTCATAAAATTCTATTCTGTGAATTTTCCCATCTCCACGTTGCTGGTGGTGACATGTTGGTACACTGGGACAGTGGAACCAAGGGGAAAAGATTTCTCCAAGTACTACGGTTAGCAGGAATGATCCACTCTGAAAGTCCTACCAATCCATCACAAGGGGCCATTCTGCATACTGGAGTTACACTTCACTGATTCCTCAAACTGAAGCCCAAATCCAGCTCTTTCAACCCAGGAGGACCAAAGTGCTCTGACTTTTAGCCACGAAGTTCAATGCTTGGTACACCAATTTATAGATGCCCTTACAGAAATCAGTGTTAATCCAGATGTGTGATTTGGGCTTCCAGCTGACTGTGACAGATTAGTTTTCTTTCCCCAAACTAATTTGAAAATTTCATGAGTGTTGCTTAGAGCATCAACGTTTGCAGAATATGCCACGTAAAAATAGAAGTATGACACTCTTTGATACTTGAACACTGCCTAATGCACCAGGAGTTGATTTTTCATTACTGGGCTCTATCTCACTCACTCTGCTTTTCAATCTGTCATGCAGTCACTGGTCATATAAACGTCTGTACAAACATACTGAACATGAGTAATGCAGCATCTGTTGCTATTTATGAAACTGTGGTTTATATCTTTGGAGTACATGGTATTATCCTTCATGGATGTGGCTTTAACTCTGTTATTACAATACAGAGTTAATTAAGAATATTAAAGTTTGTGTCTAAAAAAATTATATTCCTTGTATCTATGGAGGCAACACTTCCATATCCCTTCTCTCCTAAAAGCAGCATCCTTTGGGAAGATGTGATAGACACATTTAGGTAAATATTCCTCCAGCACACATGGTTTCCATTTCAATTGTTCCCCTGCTGTTTCCTTCCAAGCACTTTCCTCTGTTACATATTCCACAATGGTGGCTGAAATGCTGATCAGTGATAGCAGAGACAAATTGATTCCAGCAGCCGGGAGTTTTAAGGGCAATAAATGTTTATATCTGAGTTTTTATGTACCGTAGTTACTGAAATACAGTTTTTAGCCATGCTCTGAAATTTTCAGTGGCATTGAAAGTCTAAAGTTGCTTGAGCCAGTTATAATTAGTAAAAGGATAGAATGAATAACAGTTGACTGAGCGAGATGGGGCATAAAAATAGTGCAGTACAAAACAGCCACATGGTCCCAAAAGCTGGATAGAAGATGCTTCCTCCTGTAGCCTCCCCTTAGGGCTGGGAACAGCTTGGGTGGACCTGCCATAGAAGCTGCCCCTGAGCCACGTGTGAGCTGCCTGAAACTTGGGGGTCACAGGCTGCTCACTGCAGTCTAGCAGAGAAATAATCCAACATGCTTTTAAACTGGCACAGCCACTTGTAAAAGTTTCTCTGCGG
The DNA here is from genome assembly GCA_013401135.1 of Cettia cetti. Lineage (NCBI taxonomy): Eukaryota > Metazoa > Chordata > Aves > Passeriformes > Sylviidae > Cettia > Cettia cetti. The sequence goes on from VZUI01039206.1 coordinate 21,576, forward strand.
ACAATAACAGCAAGAAGGTGGGAAAAAGCAGGGTGGTTATTGCTTCTCCCAGTGACTGTTTCCTCAAACAGGCAGCATGTCAAACTACAGCTCTAGATGTGGTAGGGTGAGAAAATATTTTCCATCACCCAGGATTCACTGGGCACCACGGTGTTGCAGTGGATGCCACCTCAAATCAGACTGAAGCTGGCATGCCCACCAGTGGCATGGGGAGCTGCACATAGGTAGGAGAAGAACCAGTGCATGCACCAGCAGAGTTGTGGCAACTGCTAAGTCTCTAGCACATGAACAGCATTTGTCATACATAGGTATGCTTGTGCCCTGGCTGCTTCTCTGTGCCAGCCAGATGAGTGTGCTCATGAGGGTTCAGGCTCTAAGAATGTGCTTACTCCTCTGCACAGGGGGGGTCTAAATGTCCTACAAGAGCCACTAGCTCTGGCAACAGCAGATCGAGCATTGTAATTCTTTAAAATCTAGCTTCCCTTTTTCTTTACTTTATTACTATTATTTTTATTTCTGCTTGTTAATCACTGTGTGCTCAAAACTTTCAAGGCATGACCAGTGGTCTTTCTGATGCTGGAAGCTGTATTTATACAAGTGAGACTGGTGTTCCCTGCAACTTCACCATCTGCCGAGGGGCTGACGTGATTGGCAGCAACCCTACAATGAGTACTTGACAGAAAAACCTGCCACAGGAAAGAAGCATCACACGACTAAAATAGTCAATGTTCCTTCCACCAGAAGAAATTTTTAAGATGGGAAGGTTTTTCTAACACAAACTGGAACCACTTCAACTTTTGCATTCTGTTTCTTCCTCTCTGAAATGACCCCAGGTTGGCCCTTGCAAGGCCTGGCTTTGGGGGAAGTACTTCTGATATGTATCTCAGGATGTTGAGAGATATGGAATAAACTCCCATTACCTCTTGCTAATGTAGAGCAGAGCAGATGTCTGAAGCCCTGCTCGGGGGTCGGTGTAAAACAATAGCAGACCCCTGGCAGGACTTTCCCTTCAACTTCCACCAGTCCTGCTGTAATGGAGAGAGGGTTCCATCCGTGACCATTTAAAAAGTCTTGCTGTCACAAAGCCTGCAGTAATGTGGTCATCACAAGAGCCTTCTTGTTGTGCTAACTAGGAATTCTCACTAATTGATATCTCCATCGGAGTTCTCCAGCTCCAGTAAGCAGCAGGGGTTACAGTGCATGAGAAAGACACCATGCAAAGGCATTGCTGTGGGTTAATTGAGTATTAACGAGTTGAAAGGTGTGCTCCTGCACTAGGAAACAAGGGGAGAGACCATCAAAAACACAGCACGACTCCAGGCAAGAGCTCCAGCTTCTTCAGTCCAGGGGTGCCCCAGCTGCTACACGGAAATGGCCACACCGCTGCTGCCCTTGTCTCAAAAGCTGTAATTTCCGGTGTGGGATAAGCAGAAAACAACGGTGTCACACAGAGGCTGTAATGTGGCTCTCCTGCACAAAGCCAGGGATTTTCCCTAGGAGGCATGAGGTCAGCGGTGATTTAGGCTTTCCCGACAGTGCTACAGAAGAGGTACTGGATGGTCACTGCTTCCAGGGACTGCCAGCAGTGGCACAGTACACTGTCATCTCTTACAGTCTCAAATTATACTAATCCCAGCTGTTTTTCAGAGGCCACATCTACAATTTTAGCAAAGGGCAGTTGCAGGAGGCTCTTGGGACCATGCTGTCTCCTTTATGCTCAGGAACCTGCAAGTACAACCACAGTGTCCTTCAAGACCTAAGTGTCTGAGGGGGCTCAGGAACATTCACACACTGCTTGGAGCACTCACAGGTTGGCCTCAGGAGTGGGTAATGATGCCAGGTGAACTGAAGGCAGGAAACACTGGCATTTCTTCATTTGGTTACAGTAAAGACTTAGGCAATCAAAGAAAAAAAACCCCACAAACTTTTCACAGCATGCTTAGAATACAAAGTCATTCTTTATCATACAAAGTCACACCTTACATATAAATAATTTGAATGTCTCGCTCTTTCATGGAAAGTAACAGAGAAAAACCTTCAAGGTTGATACATGGGAGCTGGTATTAGAAATCACATAGGATCAACCCCAAACCCTGCATCCGAACACACAGATATTTGGATCCAGTGCTGACCTATACACCATTTCCCTCCCCTGCACTGGAAGGAACTGAATCAGGACCCTCCTTGGAGGACCAACCCCATCATCAACCTCTGGTTAAGGATCTCAACCCTGCAACCTTATCCTCATCACTGAAATCCAGTCCTTTACACTTGCAGTAATAAGAAAGTACCCAGTTTGTAGCTGCAGAAAGAGCCATTGTCTTCTCCAAAGTGCAGTATCTGTAGGTTTTTGGAGGTGACTGAAATAACTAAGCCTACCCAAGCTGGATTCCTTGCAGCTATGTCTATTTCTTGGCTGACAAGCTGGCCAAAGCAGCAAAGCTAAGTATTGCACAGTCTAGCAACATTTGACTACAACTGAGACCATTTATGTGGAACCGCAGTGTGGGAACAGAGAAGAAGCTAGCGGAGCAGCAATGAGAAATTTGAGCTTTGATCAAGGAGACAGCAGCATTTGACTCTATCTGAGCTGGCAGGGAGATCCCATCCCAAAGCAAAATAAAATATGTCATTCTTTCCAGCAGATGAAATTCTCCCCAGCGGTTTGTTCCTCCCAGGATCATTTCATGTGATCTCATTGTCTTTAAAGTCTTTCCCCTGAGGAAGCCGAACGTTTAATATAGACTACAGCGTTAGTATCCGGTATTAAATCAGTCCAGCTACTCTGAAATGAGGCGAGTGGGCGTCCTGGAAAGGAAATAAAAAGACAAGTTTAATAGAGGAGAGAAGTTCACCTTGACCCATGCTATTTATTGCAAAAGGCACAGGAACACAATGCTTGCTCAATGGAGGGTCACTCTGCCCTGCCATAGATGTGTTTTACACTCCCAGTAAACTCCAGATGCCCAGAGTGTGCCCAAGGAATGCATCATCCAACCCCAGAGGCTTTTACCTCTTGATTTGCTTTATCAAGCAGCCCCATGAGAGACCAGCACATTCCCACAGCTCTCACTAATCCAGCTGGCAAACTTAGGCACCTGGCATTTCAGCCACACAGTTCTGGCACTTTGGCTGCAAAGATGAGCCATGAAACTGCAAGGAAGGAAAATGTCAAGATAGGAGACACTAAAGACCTCAGGCATGGTGCAGGATGTCAGGGATCAGCACCCTAGCAAGGCACTGCAGAAAGGGTCTCTGTCCCACATGCTTCTGCATCCTCACTGTGGTTTCAAGCAGGATTCCTTCCAGGCAGGCACTACACACAGCACTAACAGCTGCTCCGTGAGGAAGCCAGATGTGCTGTGTTAGGCACAACTCACACAATCCATTGCTGGTGTGAAACTTGGTGGCTCAAAGAGATTAATGTTGCATGCGTGTAAGCACTCTTATGTAACTAGTTCACCACATGCCAACTGCACACAAGCCCACAGAAAACCTGCATTTTTGGTAGTTTGGGGTTTTTTTAAATGTCATGTGAGCTGACAAAACAAGATTCTTCAGCACCATTGTGAGTGAAAACACTCATTTACCTCATTTAGTGTTTTACTTCAAGAAACAATTTAGCCCACGCTTGAAGTATCAGCTAAATGAGATAATTTAAAATAATTCTGAAAACATGCTAAGTGTAAGAGGCTATAATCAGAGCTAATTACAGGGACATTCTGGAAATCCCTTGGCTTGGGGCTTTAGTTTTGATAAAGGGGATAACAACTTGTAAGCTATGATTCTTTTAATTATAACAATAGCAACCACCTTCTTTTATACGGCTTCTTTCATCTCTAAAAACCCCACAGCTTTGCAAACTATACATACCACAGGGATTGTTCAGCCTAACACCAAATTGAAGCTACTTGCTCTGCAAGAAATGGGTAAGTGCTTAACAATACCTGGCAGTCCTGGGCAAAATTTGTAGAAGAAAAAAGGTGCAAAGGGAGAACATAATCGCTCTTGTGAACCCTGACTGATTTCTGGATGCCCACAGTGACATCCATCTGAGCTTGAGAATAAGGAAGGCAGCTTTTAAATGTGCCTGTAGACTCAAGGCACTACGGAGGAAGGCAGCAGCACCAGGTGGCAGCGCCCTGCCACTCACCTGTCCATGTCCTGTGCTGAGTGACGATGAAGCTCTGACACTGCAGCTGGGAGTTACAAATGGCAGCGGCTTCCTCGGCGCTGTGAATGGACAGCAGGCAGCCCAGGTGGCTGTAGGAGGGCCAGCACTTGTAGTCTTCTCCTTCCACTGTTCGGAAACCCTTCAGGGAGATGTAGTCTGGGGACAGAAAGAGGCTGTGTAGGGAAACGCTCTAGGTGTACACACCTAATCAGTGAAACTCTTAAAAGAACTACAATAGTGACAGAATTAAGTGACTGGCCAAGATGGAGTGCGGTGGAGCTGCAAAGTTAAAAGAAACCCAAACCTTGCCCTTTGGTTGCGCAGTGGAGCACAAGACAGCAATTCCCTCACAGACATAGGGGAGGGGTCAGAGGTCTCAAGGGCAAAGGGAGAGGGGTGCCACCACAGGGGTGGGTAAGAGGAGGAGGCTGCTGTCCAAAGCCACAGGCCCTCCATGTTTTCCCTGGAGAAGCCAAACTCAAAATAGTCTCTCCTACACTCCAGCCTCAACAGCAGAAGCTTGTAACAGATCCAGCACCAAGATACAGGGGACATAGACTGACCCACCCATCATGGTGCCACCCACAGAAACAGGAGACTGGGGAACTCCAGTGGGGGAAAGGGAGGCCAGATCCTGCTCCTGACAAGGAGACCTGACAAAAGATCTGACAAGCCTGAGCAGGTGTTGTTCAGGCAATTGTTCACTGACTGCTAAGAGTCTCTCCCCACCTTCCCACACCTCTAGGATGGTGATCATTTTGGCACAGTGAAAAGCCGGCAGATAGGCGTTGTTGGAAAATACCAGTAATTCCTGTTAAAGCTGCTGGTCCTTCCATGCAAATGACCAGATATCTTTGTTCATAACAGTGCAAATTATAGTTCTTTCACATGTAAAGAGATTTCCTTCTGCAAGCCACATCACCCACCACCTCATGTGAATACTCAGGAAAATGCAAGCGAGAGTAACCGCTGGATTTTTGAAACTTCCTTTTGATCAGCCTCATCTCTACCACTGAATGGGTCCTTTTCAGATGAATGCATCTCAAAAAGTCACATTTATCCATCCACAGGTCCAATAGAATGATCTTCAGACAAAAGGAACTTAGAGGGCACCAAGGCTCCAGGTACCCTGTCACACTCATCTCAGTGCTGTCACCTCCCCACTCTATGTTTCCATAATAATCTGTTCTCAGCAGACAGAAGCCATTTGACCAGTTACCAAGTGCCTTGCTCCCTCAGTAATTACTTACTTACAGCATTCAAAATCAACTACCTTTTAAAAGAAGAGGTCTTTTTTGCAGATAGAGCCCAGACTTGTACAGATGTAAAACCTTTTCAAAAGCTCTCAGGGTTTCATTTATTCCATATCGTAAATCACCTACATTTAAGGAAAAAGATGACAAAGATAATCAATTCTATGACATACCATTTAGAGACTCCTAATAAAGTAGAGACTCCTAATAAAGGAGTTTATGAATATTAGCCAATACCTGTTGCATTCAGAATATCACTCAAAAGGGGCCGCAAAGCTGGTGGTGCAGAGTGTGGCAAGAGATAGGTGAAAAAATACCTGCAAAAAATCCCACAGGCTGATTAGAATACAGTGCCTTCATTTCCCTGGTGATTAAGTTGTCTACATTTTCCCGTGACTTGATTATCCATATGCAACTAGTAAGTCTGCTTTGGTTATAAAGTTATGTTGGAGCACATCTTGGTTCCTGTGAGTTAGGCTGAAAACCTGGTCCTTGCTGCATGAAATCTACCTTGCTGCATGAAATCTGCCATAAAGCTTCCCCTCATCCCCCTGGGCCATTTTTGTATACTACTTTGTATATCTTTGCATTTTTGTATACTACTAAGCATTGTATTTCCCACCAAAAAAAACAAAACAAAACAAAACAAACCTGTATAAAGGAAAACTCATACAAGATCTTTCTCTTGCCCTGAAAAGGTTTGGCCTTCTTATTGCCCATGAAAAGTCAGGATGACTCATTTCCTGACCCTTCCACAAAGTTCCTGTTCTAGGGAACAAGTGCACAGGAGACAAGTGCAACGCAAGGCTGCAATAATCTATGCAGGGATTTGTCCTTTAGCACTGAATCCTGGAAATCCAGGCTCTTTCTAGGTCCTTCTGTGTAAATATCCAGCTGCCAAGGCTTCCTTGACCTGCCAAGCACCAGTGGTGAGCAAAAGTCCCTGGGTTTTCAGCTGCTGCCTACACGAAGTGCTGCAGCAGCCTCAGCCCCTTGCCTGTTACCTGCTCCATTGCTCTTCCACAGGAGCCCCTAGGGAGGTTTGGAGGTGAAGGGAAGTGCTGGACAGCCTGTTCCCAACAACAGGGACTCAAAGCTGGTGGGGTTTTGCAGGTAGCCTGCACTGCCACTGCTTTCAGCAAGCACAGCTCATGGATGTCAAGCACCAGGGTTTGTTTGGCAAACAGCAAATTTACAGGTGCAAGCTCTGGGGCAAGTTTTTAGAGGGTGTTGGGGAAAGGGAGCAGCAGAAGAAAGATGCCTTCATTCTCACCAAACAACTACACTATTTTCCTGCCTTATAAGGAAAACAACTTCCCTCAAAGTGACCCTTAACTACCCTTTGACAGAGGTGAGGGGAATCACTGCATGGAAGAAGAACAAGGTGCTAGAGGCTTCCATGGCAGGGCATGAACTCAACCACCCCAGATCTTCCCATATGTAGCTGGACGAACCGATACGCATTGAAGAGATTCTTCTTTTCATTTATTCCTTCACATTTCCCAACCACAGAGCATTTGAGAGGGAAACTTTTGGTAGGGAAGTCGAGTGTGCAGTCATTATCTTCCTTGCAAGACAGCTCCTCGGTGCTGGCATCATCCATGTCTGTCACTTTTAGGTTTCCATCCACCATAACAAACTGCCTTGGCTGGAAATCCAAGAGGACTATTGAACCCAGGGGGGAATGTGCCAAGTAAAACAGCAGTTTCACAAGACTCAGGCAAATCTGAGAAAGAGAAGATGAATATGCATGGAAAAAAAAAACCAGATGAAAACCAGCTATTAAATTGGAAGTAGAACAAAGGGGAGGGCATTCAGTTAAATTAAAAGGGAAAAAAGCATATAGAACTTAAAAGGTAATTATATGTATGCTACAAAATTTATTATCAACATTGCCAAAGGATTTGACTGGTAAGTAGTTTAGCAACATTTTTTAAAAATGTGTGTACACAAAAAAAGACATTTGCAGTTAGAAGAACTAGAGGAGAAAGCTGTGAGGAAAACAATAGCAGCCTTCATGTTTCAGGAGCTATATTGATTTGCCAGCTGAAATCAGAAGGGTTTTTCCCACTCTGGCATAAAATTAATAGATTCCCCTCCCTTCCCCCATGCTGCTCAATACAGACTGAGGCTCCATGGTCATTAATACCAGATTCATGCCTTGCTGCATCAACTCAGCAGTATGAATTTGGGCACACAATCATGCTTCTGAAGAATTAGTCAAGGCTTGCAACGTATTTATTGCCAGCTTTTTTGCTTCTATGACAATTTTCTGGCAGCAGGGAAAGGCCAGACAATACCTGACCCAGCAGAAAGCTTGGTGAATTATTTTAAACAAACTAGAGCTAGAGGAGTGTATTTATACTGCACCAGCACTTTGCTAAAGTAGCTTTTTGCAGCAGTTTTCATTCAGTATCAGGAGCCCTGGCATCAGACAAAGTCTATCCTCAGCTAGGTGTGCCAGGCAGCCCACGTCACCCCTCGACCCTGCCGATAGTGATCTGTGCAGGCACGAGGGTTTTTTCCCTTGAACAGCTCGCACAATCCCTGCTATCTGATGTGGCTCATCACAGGGGAATCCCACATGTTTAGACACCCTAATTAGGAAACAGGACTAGACAGTGCCAGTGTAAATTCTGAATTAGTGTCTTCTGCAGTCAAGAGATAATTAAAACCTCTAACGCCACCATACCAAACTCTACCACCAGCTAATCCAGCATCATGGGTTTCTTACAGGAGACATGGGCTAGTTTAAGAAGATGAGGTGCTGGGAAAGCTATATAGAATCCAGTATGGAATTGAAGAAAGTAAAACTCCCCAAGCCAAGAGAAATGACTGTGGAAGCTCTGATGCTATTTTAACTTGCTTAGTAAAGCAATCATAAGAATCCCAGCTTTGCGTCCCACAGCTGAGGGAGCAGTTGCCACACTCCCCCTCTGGCTCAGATGGCAAGGCTCCCCTTCAACATTAAGGACCACATGCAGACAGGGATTTTATTTTAGGAGTTTTGTTGTGCTTTTATTTTGCCCAAAGCATTTCTTGCTGACACTAAGATACCCTTGCTTTTTTACAAGATGATTTTTTTCCTCCTGGCACCCAAGCAAGTAATATTGAACACCCAACTGAGCCCTTGAGGCAAACTGTAAAACAAGCTATAACCAAACTAAGTGCCATGTCCCAAGTCATTTATATTCCTGGGGAGCATATGGGTCCCTAAGCAGGATGCCTAGGAAATGAGGCAGATCTCACTAGAAGGGCTGCAATCCTAGTACTTACAGCAGGAGGAAAGCAGTTTAGTAGTGATTTTACTACAGTAATTCCAAAACCAGGAACACCACACAAACACACGGTGATCCTCAGCTTGCTCAGCTTATTGCCTAGAACAGGTAACACAGCAAACCACAGACTCGGGGCATGGTGAGGTGGCTTTCCCAAGTCAGACTCGGGTTGCTGAGGGGCATCCTGGCCAAAGCCCTTCTGCATATATATAAATGAGCAATATAGAGGCAAAACTAACGTTATCGTATAATAGAAGGTATTAACCACTATAATAAAAGGTATTAATCGCACCGAGTACGATTTTATGTTTATCTCCTCCCAGATGAAGTTCTTTTAACACCGCTCTATAGAGAAAGACACTAACCGCGAGACACCAAGCTAGGGCTGTGTTAATGTGATTTTAAAGGAATGAAAAGGAAACGATTTACGGACAATTTGCGGGATCAAAGAGAGTGTCGGCAGGAGAATCCCGTTTGCCTCAGCGGTCACCACCGGCTCTTCGCCGATTTGCCCAGTTTGGGGTCCAAAAGCGACTGATAAAACTTCTTTGCTTTGTTTTCTTACTTTAAATCTTTCCTCCCAGGGGGTCTGCAGGAGCTGAATCATCTCCAGCGGGGTTCCCAGCTCCAGCATGGCTGTGACCCGTAGCTCAGCATCTCCGCTGTTGTCATAGCATTGGCCGTGCAGCTGCGCGAGAGTAGAAGCCACGGTCGGGGCGATGTCGCTGCCAACGCCAGCAGACCTCGGCCGCCCGGGGACAGCGTGGGCATCACGGGCGGACCGGCTCAGCCCCGGCAACAATTCCCCCGCCCCGCCGTGTCAGCGCTCCCCGCAGCCCCCCGCCCCGGCGCGCCCGCCGTACCTTGACGATGCCGGGGTGCTGCAGGAGCCGCAGCAGCGTCACCTCCTTGAGCAGCTTGTAGGCGGCCAGGCGGCGGCAGCCGGCCGGGGCCCCGTACCGCTGCACGCACCGCCGCACCTCCCGGCCCGCCCCGTGCACCGACTTGAGGGCCACGGCGCCTCCGCCCGCCAGCGCCGCCCGCGCCACCACCTTGGTGAAGCCCCAGCCCAGCACGCTGACGGCCGTCGCCCGGTTCAGGTCGCCGCAGCCCAGCCCTCCCGTGGCCGCCGCCTCCCCGCCGCCCGCCACCGCCTTCAGCCGCCGCAGGT
>VZUI01039210.1:0-24551 GCA_013401135.1 Cettia cetti
AAGAAAAGAAAAGAAAAGAAAAGAAAAGAAAAGAAAAGAAAAGAAAAGAAAAGAAAAGAAAAGAAAAGAAAAGAAAAGTCTGAAATACTCAGGTGAACTGAATCCACCCAAACCCAGGAGCAGAGGCATTCCTGCAACCTGGCTGTGGTAGTGCATCCCTGCAAAAGGACACATCTGAGAAATAAATCCATAAATCCAATAATAAATCAATAATAAATCAATAATAAATCAATAAATCCAACGGAGTCCACCAGCCTCATCCAAGGACTACTCATGCTGTCCCTGCACCCTCCCAGCCACTCACGGGGCTTGTTTTTCCCAGGAGCAGGCTGATGTTGAAGTGTAGCTCACAGAGCAGCAAAGCTCCAGGCAGAGAGTATCTGCTGGGGGATGCTTGGAGCAGCATCCTTAATTAATGCTGTAATAACAACTCTTCCAGTCTGGGGCCTCTCCTGATGTTCAGTGTCAGACACCAGAGCAGCTGCTTCCCACACACCTTGTAGATACAGCAGTTTTCTGCACTCTGTGGAGGCATCACAGAGCTCTCCCTAAATAATTCAGGCCATCCTTTTGACAACTTCAGTACATAAGGGTTTTTTCCTTGCCATGGTGATGAAAGCCTTTGCTTTGTTCTCCTGAAAGTTTGTTGCCTCCCCAGAATTTCCCCTCCCTGTCACATAGCTGGGAACACATAAACAAGCTACCAGCTCTGGGGAGAAGCTCTGAGGTGCCATCCCCTCTGCAGAGCAGCAAGGGCTGAGCCCTGTCTGCCTGGGCTGGAGGGGTGACACCTGTGACAGGTTGCCATTAATCAGGGGCCAAGTCTGGGTGCTGCTCCAGGGACAGCATCTGCAGAGATTTTAATACCAAACAAGACGCTATAAATACCTCACCAGCCTCGCAAAAGGTAGGAATTAGAGGAAATGAAGTTTTTTGGAAGAGGCTGTTTTTCAGTGCCTGATTTAATGATGCTCACAAGCACTACCTGTGATTATGTTTGCCCTATTCCCAGTTGCTTTTCCACTGTAATCAGCCTCAAAGCGTTCAAATGGAAATCTTTCCTCCTGCTTTCTGCTTCACACTGATTTGGAAGCAGAAGAGAAAGTAAAAAGCCACTGGCTGGTGGGGACCTTGGGGAAATCAGGGCTGGTATTGGTGGGTGGAAGCTGAGCAGTGGAGGATGCAAGGCCAGTAGCACACATAAGGAACAGCCTGCCCACAGTAGGACCCCTTTCCCGCCCAGCCTCACCCTGGTACATCAGGATGCTGCATGTTCTGGTGCCAGGATGCCTGCTTATTCCTTAAAATATCTATATATGAAACAAATCTATATATGAAACATATGAAACAGAGCAGGACAGTGGGTATGGGATCGTCCAGGCTGGCCCAGCAAGGTCCTGGCACACAGACCAGCTCCCAGCTGCCTTTGGCCCAAGGTAGACATGGCTAGACTGCGTGGTGTCTACCTTCTGCAGCACTTGAAGTTCCCTTCTCCATAAATGCACTGCCAGTTATCACCCCCAGATATGTTTTCAGGTGTAGGCCCACAGATGCATGGTAGACATCTGGAAAGAAATCATGGGGCTTAGCAAAATGCCCTTGCATTCCAAGAGATCAAGCATTTACAAAGAAGCTGTGCGTTTCAGCTGAAAAACTGTCAGAAAATGTTTTGTTGTTGAAAACAGTGAATTCCTTTGAACCCTGGAGATACAGATATTCATTGTGCCCATCAGAAAGGTGGTACCATGTGCGTGGGGGGCGATTTGCAAGAGCACTTTGCATGAGCTTGAAACCCCAGCCCAAATCCAAATTAAATATTTTTCTGGAAAAAGAGGTTTATTTTTTATGAGATTTTATCCTTAACGAGACCACCTTGTCCTCTACAAATTATCTGCAGACTGGAACTCTGTGCAATTATTATACAGATAATAAAAGAAGCTTTTCCACATGGCAGGAAGATTCCCTCCTTATTTTCTGCTCTTAAACAGGCGTGATGCATTTCCTTTCCACCAACGTGAGCAGAAGCTGATATTTTTAGGCATTCACAAATAAAAAAGGTCATAAACACTGAAAAGGCAAAGCAGCTGAGTTCTTTTGCAATAACTTTGCAAATGAAATAATTTTATTCGCCCCTTTTGATGAGGGTGAAGGGTCCTTGGGACAGGTTGTCTCAAGAGCATCTTGACTTCTGGCTTGGATGCTTTAGGTCTCACACCTGAGTTTGGTCCTGAGTAGGATTTTTTAAGGAATTGCATGGCAGAGAGTGACCAATCTCAGAAGCAGCCCAAAAATGTGAGCAAATTCTGAGCAGGTGCAGGCCATAGCCAGGGTGGCAGAAGGAAGAACAGCAGCAGCACATGAGCATCCAATGGAAGCAAGCTGCCAGTCAGGAGTTATTCCCAAGGGAAAACACCTCCTGATGTGACTGATGAAAACCTCTGCTGCCTCTGCTTTATCAGGGCTGGGTGCTGGAGGATCCACCACGGGCAGGAGCAGCTGCCCCCAGAGCACAGCTGGAGCAGACAGGAGCACCCCAACGCCGCCACTGTCCAGGGAAGCTCAGAGACCCCTTATTTGTATGGGCTTAATTTGTGCTGCGTCCTGGGTAGCATCTCTTGCTCTCCTGCTCTGTTGGCTACAGTGGCAGCAGACATTGCCTCACTCACTGCACACCTCGGGCAGGGAGGGCCCAGTGCAACGGGCAGGAGGAAGTAATAAAAAATAGATTCTCCTTGGCCTCGTGCCCAGCGGCCTTCGAAGGCTCCTTTCTCCCCCACTGTTGTCTCCTTTGATGCTGCTGCTTTGATTTGCACTTCAGAGCCTGTATCAGAGCCCTCCAGGCTGAAGGAGACTAGGGGAAGGGTATTGCCCTGAAGCACGGCCTCATCTACTCTCGGTCTTGCAGCACCCTGCTGGCTGAGCAATGGATACTGCAGGCAGCAGCTCGAGGGGGAAATGAATGCGGAGCTTTGCGCAGCAGCTCCCAGCCCTGCCTGCTTATTATTTAAATAAACCCATTCCTGCTCACTTCAAATCATCTCAATGAGAAAATAATGCAACAGAAGACTGCTTGTCTGAGGGGTGCCACAGAATACCACCGTTGGGTGAAGGTTTTCCTTCACCTTTCCATTCCCAGGTACTTTGATATCCCTCTGTGAGCCAATTTTCAGACTGTAAACTGCACACATGCACACCTTGTGTATTAATCAGGCTGGTGGGTGATACCATGACAGGTGCTTCTGTGTAATGCCAACACGTTCACTTTTATCCATCAACCTTGTAACTAGGTGGAAAAAAACACACAGGGTTTGACAGGATTAATTTTTTGTTTAAATGCACAGACTGGAATTAATTTTCCATAAAGACATATGGACCACTGGCCAGGCTGCTCTCACATGCTTTTCCAGCTGCTCTGCTCCTTGCTGGCCTTCGTCCTGCCATGGCTACTTGCTCCTTGCCAGCCTGTCATCCTCAGCTCCTGGGGACATTGCTGTGAAAGCTGATTTTACAGAGAAATGATCTGATTCTTCAGGCCTGTCAGGTGGAGAGGCTGTCACACAGCTGCTCAGCATGACGGCAGCAGAAGGCACCTTTATCCCAGATGTCTTCCCTCATCAGCCCCAGCTAGGGAAAATAATTTGAAAAGTGACTGACACCTCTGGAAAGAAAACCCATTTGGAGATAATTTGCCTTCTGCTTCATGAGTTTGCTTAATTTTCCTGCATCCTGGTGGTGTATGTTAACATGGGATAAGAGTCTATGCTTTAAGCAGTTCATCAACTCCAATTATTGGCTGTGGTCCTCGTGTCAGTGCTTGACAGGGGAACATAGAAGCAGAGACCAGCCATGAGCTGCAAAATCCCACCTGTGGCCTCTGGCCCATCAGCAGAGCTGCTACCAGGCTCTAGGGAAAGCAACCGGTGGGGACAGAGCTGAAATAACTCAGGGCGTTTGTTCCCTGCATGAGCCAGGACCTCCTGAAAGTGTCAGGATGGAGCCAGCAGCAGGCTTGGAGAATGCAACACCACCATTAATTGCAGCCTGTCCGAGGGGTGACTGACAGCCAGCCCAGCAGCTGGGCAGGGACAGCTTTCCTGGGAGGCAGCTCCTGTGACTCTGCTTCCCAGCAGGGCAGTGGCAGCACCGTGCTGAAAGCCAAGGAAGGCAGTGTTTTGCAGAGGGAATAGAGGGCTGCATTTGGAAACTGTAAGATGAAGTCTGGGGATGTCCTGGAATGAAATGGAAAGGGGGCCCTGGCTCTCGATAAGAGGCCCTCCATGGATGAGATGGAAAGTTAAACGAAGAAGAATTTTAATGCAGTATTGAAGTTCCGAGTTTAGAGTGAGAAGCATCAGCCCAGGCAACCTGGGAAGGGTCCTGTGGCAATGTCCCTGTGCCAAGAGCTGTGCAGCTCTGTTGGGAGCTGGTCCCAAAGCTGGTCAGTGCGGGACAAGCCAGAGGCTGCCAGTAGCATCTTTCTGACATGGAAGGGCTCCTGGAACCTGAATTTCAGGCTGTGCAAAGCCTACAAGAGTAAGATGTAGCACCTAGAAAACTACATTTTGTGTGAGCACTGGGTGCTGGCAGCTGGACTTTTGAGGAGCAGATTCTGCATCCATCAGAGAGATGCTGGTGCTCACAAGGGGAGGTGAGAGCCTGCAGTGAGCACAGCTAATGTGGTGTGAGAACAGACAGCTTGGCAGTCTGTAGGAACACTGGTATGCTGGAGGCTGCCTGTGGAATAAAGCAGATGAAATTTCACAGCTCTATCATCACCCTATGAAATGCAGGCAGCTCTCCACTCTTCAAATGAGGACTCCTGGCCAGCCTGACATGCTTTGATGGCCCAGAAAATTCCACCTGTAAGGGCAGGTGCAGCAGGAGCAGCTAGGCGATGACACTGTGAGACACTGGTGGTAACCTTGAAGGACAGATAGCAGGATGCTGAACTCCATGATGTAGCTGGGGAAAGCCCTGCTGAGAGGAAAGCCCCCTTCCCTGGAGGCAGCCTGGGGTGATCAGGGAAGAGCTTGTGCCCAGGCTGCAGGGACTGTGGCCTACACATGTCCCTGCACAGGGGGAACATCGGATGAGGGGTTTGCTGTTTTCCCTGTCCAGTGAGTCCCTGAGCCCTGTGCAAGTTGCCCCTCTGACCTCGGCATCCTGCACAGCTTTCTCCTTGGAAAGTGCTCCAGCAAATGCATCTTGAAGGAAAGCACCAGCTCTTATTCCCTTGGAATTTCTGGATAGCTGTGATTAGCTCTGCCGGGCCCTTTGCAAACCCTCGGGGACAGGCTGGGGCAGCAGCTTGTGCTGTGAGTACTGCTGAGAGGGGTTTTCCTCAGCTGGCAGGGGTGAGCATGGGCAGGAGCTCCTTGCTGGTGCTGCACAGCATCAGGAATTCCCTGGGGATGCTTGGGGATGCAAGAGAGAACTCAGCCACAGAGGCTCTGGATCCTTCAGGATGGAAGTTCTTCCAGTGCCTTTCCCCAGGGACAGAGGGCAAATCTTCCATGAGTACCTAAATAGCTCAGGAGTTTGTGATGCCCCCAATCTCACAAACATGCCCCAGCACTGGTGACAGGCGATGGGATCTGAGCAGGCTCCAGCTCCTGCTGTCCCTCCTCCCCCTCACCAGGAAGGCAAGGCCATGGCCATGGCGGCTGCAGTGGCACCATGGGGCCATGAAATGCCAGGGGTCTCCCTCTCTGCACTTCCCTCATCAGCATGACCTACATCCTCCAAATGTTTTCCTGCTCCTCTCCAGCCCTGACAATTAGCTGCCTGTGAAAGCAGAAATGCTCGTGCCCAGGATGACTTTTGCAGTAGGGCAGCTGGGTTTCTCCGCACTGGCAAAGATGTGCAGAGCCCTGCTGGGAAATTCAGGAGATCCTCATCCACCTTCCCAGCTAAGGTGAACTCCAGGTAGCTCCCAGATGTGTTTTAGCTCCTTGTCATCTCCAGCAGAGGAGACCAGCCATGGCCTGGGGGGGTGGGTGGTAATTTACCGGCCCACACACTGACCTGGGCTCTGTTCATCATAGTTCAGGGAACAAACACACCATCCAGGCTGCTCCAGCAGCTGAGAACTGCTACAAAAATGCAGCCCACAGGTGGAAAATAGGACACAGTCAGCCCTTACTTCTTTGTGCACACAAGGTCTCCTTTTCCTCTCCTAATTTGGAGGCATTCTGGGGAATTCTGACATTATGGCTGTAAGAGAAAATGCAGCATTTTGTTTTCCACAAGAATTGGGAGTTTGCCAAGAAGACATATCTCTGTAAGAAATTCATGCCATCTCCTATGCCTCCAGCTGAACACTTTTAAGCAGAGTGCTGAGCCAGCCCCGTGCTATCCTTGCTTCCTTCCACTTGCCTGCTCGCAGTGAGGAAGAGGAGGAGGATTTGGGCTGGATTCTGTGGTTTTGCTGCCTGCTTTTCCCTGACTTTGCAGAAACACGAGCCCTGAAAAGCCAAGGAGACAGAGGAGCATAATTAAGGAAGAGAGGAGCTCCAGATGACACTGGCTCTAGAGAGCAGTGCTTTCCCCTCTCTCTTGGTGCTTCCTTACTGCATCTGTCTCTTGCTGGGGGCATGAGTCACATTGGTTCTGGTGACAGATGAAATTAGCTCCAATGTGGAATGGGAAATAAAAAGCCATTCACCAACAAGACATCTGCACAGGCTTAGAGCTCAGGGCAAGGATCCTCTCTGCCTTTTTCTGCTCTTGTGCTTTTCACAAGAAACTCCCTTTTAATTAGATGGGATGCAGTTCTAAGTCAGCTATAAATGATACTATCAAACTAATAGAGTGTGATCATATCTTGGTTTTTATTGGTCTGGGAGCTGCTGCTGGCTGCCATGGGAACAGTGTATTTCACAAAGCTCCTCAACTCTGGCTTGTAGGCATCAAAAGGCAGTCAGGGGAGAGGTGATGGACACCTGGGACATCCTTGACTTTGCAAAGAACGAAGGAGCAGTTCCCCTCGGACCCTGATCCATGGGGATGTTTTCATCCCCTCTTTCCTGGTTGAGGCTGCTCTTCAGCATTGGTGTCCATCTCCTGCTGCCCTCCACTCTTGTGTCTTGCTGCTCATCAACCCCCTCTCTGCATCCAGGCCTGGCAAAACCAAGAATTGGCAGAGAAGGAAAGCAGAAAAGAAGAAGGAGGATGCTCACAGCCTGCATGTGAGTGTGGGATGGAGCAGCATTTGCCCCATGCTGGGCTGTCCTCAGGACCAAACCCACTGTCCCCAGCTGTGCAGCCCACAGGAGCTCATCCTGCTGCCCTGCGCCTCTGAGGGATGTGAAAAACAGAGGCTTCCTGGAAGTTATCCGAGGGGAGTGAGAGAAGTAGCACTGGGGAGGCATTTCCTGGGTCTTGCAGCTGCCACGCTCCTGCCATGCCAGGTGGGGAGGGGGGCAGCAGCAGGAGGGAGGTGCAGGGGCTGGAGCCTGCCCCCCCCCCCCCCCCCCCCCCCCCCCCAGTCTGCAAGCAGCAGAGGAGGAGCAGGGTTGGATGCATTTGCCAAGGCAGGCAGGCGGGAGGGAAGAAGAGACAGGAGAGAAATATGTGACTCAGTCCTGGCCGTGGTTGGTGTTCCAAACCTGACTGGAGGTTGCATGCTCCAGGTCAGGCTCTCTGATGATCAGAAGGTGGCACAGTGGGTGTGCACCCTCATGGGCATCAGAGGCAGCTGCAGGGACATGGGATCCACAGGGATCGGGGGGCTCAGTGAAAAGAAGGCTTCTCTGCCAAGTGTGCTCCTGTCTTTCTGTGGCAAGAGATTCAGGTCCAGTCTCAGAGCAGGGTTTGTGGGGAATCATGGCTGTGAGCAACCGAGGGGATAAGAGACAGCCTAGCCATCATCTCATCATCTCCTCAACTCAGTCCTGCCTGCCCCCTTGTTCCTGCTGCCCATAACACTGCAGCTCAGACTGCTGGCTTGGCCTCACCTTGCCTGGTTGGCTGCTCTCCCCTTCTTCCAGCATTTGGGAAATTCCCCTCCAGAAAAAACCTATCCTGAGCAGGAGGGGTTTGTTCTAACAGGCTTCTTCCCTGCCTGCCTGCCCCTGCTCCTTGATGACCCTTTGAAAAGATGTGTCCATGCTCTATGAACAGAGGCAGTGTGAAGTCTCAGGGCCCAGCTGAGATCTCAAACCACCCCCCACTGCATTGACTTTTTTTGCATGGGACTAATTTTTTAATCAGAGTGATGTAGAACACGATCAGAAGCAATTAAAGGCTGGCAGGCTAATTAGTGTCAATCGGCATGGTTTATGGGTATTGGCCTTGTCAATCAAACTTGATATTGTATGTTAGTGAGATTGCTTTTGGATCTCAGAGCTAACGCTTCACAGAGAGCTTTTCTTTCTTGAGATGTTTATTCAAATAGTAAAAGTCCTTCAGAAACCAGTTAAAGGACATATTTAATAGTCCTTTAGGCACTGACAATTACAGGTAGATCCTTTGCTAAATCCTACTTGGGGCTACAGCAGATTAAATGCCAAGCTTGTTCTCGTGCTCCTGAAAACTGTGCTGGGTTCATCCCACCCCTCCTGGGGCTGTTGTGCTCCTGGGCACATGTTTGCAAAAGCTGGGGCTGCAGGACCAAGCTGCTCAGCCCAGGAAAGGAGGGATTAAAGAGTCATCATGGCAATGTTTAAGCAGGAGAAGGGCAGGATTTCTTCCAGGGACAGACTGGAAATGTGATAAGGGCCACAGGGTGGTGTTCAGTGGGATGTCGGGGAAAAAGAAAAAAAGCAGAAACCTGTTGTAAGCTTGATCCTGACAGAAAGAATACTCAGGATGTGTCCTTTGGAAAGGTTGGGTTTGGAAGCAAGGAGACTTGCTGCAGCCTGGACATTCCCAGCACTGCTGCTGCTCCAGGTTTTAGCTGACTATGGGCATTGGCAGTGTTTCTAGGATCCCACTTGAACTCACAGAAGAAGAGCAGAGCCACCCATTAAAGCACATCCCTTCTCTTGCAAATCCATCTACCCTGGACCTGGTGCTGCCCTTGTAAATACAAAAGAATCAAGGAGTGAGCGTTAAGATGGCACAGGCACTACAGCCATGAGTACACGCTGCCTTTCAAACCCTGAGCCCCACAGCACTCACAATCTTTGCACTTAATAGCATAGATGTAATTTTCTACTTGTAAGAAAAATAAAGGAAGAGCTCCCTCAGGCAGAGCCCCTGGGAAGTGCCTGACAGAGGTGTGAGGTATGAGAGAGATGAGTGTGCCAGCCAGAGCTACCCAGGGCAGCAATGCTCCAAAGTCACAGCAGTCTAAAGCAGGGATGGCACAAGCCACCAGACTGATGGCATTGTCTTTCCAGCAGAAAACACCTGGCCTGCCAACAGCATTGCGCTTGAGAGGGCTAAGGCTCATGGCAGCGTCATGCTAGCTCCTCCCTGCATGGCCCTGGAGAGGGCTGAAATACTGGTCCACATCCTGCTGGCTTTTCCAGGCCTCTCTGGGTCTGAGGAAGACTGATGTGCTACTCAGCATTCTCGTCAAATAGTACAGCTCAGCCAGCAGGTCTCTGAGTGGGCGCCATTAGATTGATCTGTGTGATTGCTGGGGCTCATGTTATTAAACTGTGGAGCTGGATGATTGTGTCCTTCCTGAAGGGCTCACAGCCTGCCAGGTGGAGGTGTCTGAAGCACCCCAGGAGGCTGAGTTCAGCACCGGTCACCAGCCAGCTGGGAGCTGGGACATTGAGTCAGGCAATGCTCCACAGCTCCAGCACACGGGGAGCTGCTGCTGCAGCCCAGGAACGAGAAGGAAGCAGCCGTTGCACAGCAGCAGGGGGATTTTTACCACACACTCAGTTCCATGGCACAAAGTCACATCTTGACATCGTAGTAGAAGATCCTTTGCCTGGTTATCGCCCAAAGACATACATTTTATCTAAGGGAATGCTTAATTGCTCCTCGTTGGACACTGGTTAGGGAACATTAGGCATCAATAAAAGACAACTCTTAAAATCCAGGCTGAATGCCCTTTCCAGCAGATGGTGGTGGTTACAGTCAAAGAACGGATTTGCTTCACTGCGTTATTTTTTCCTGACTTTCCTATTTGGGCAAAGTGGGTGGTATCCCTGCCATAACACATCCCTGCTTCCCAGCCCCTGCTTTTGCCCTGAAGCTTTCCTGATGCAAAATGTCCTGCCCCTGAGTGGGCCACTGTGGACAGGGCCACTGTGGACAGGGACACAAATTTTAATACCTAGCTGATGTGGGAAGTGTCTGGCCCCAAGACAGAAGATGAGGCTGCATGATCCTCAGCAAAAACATTGAGCTGCCAATTGCTCTGAGGACATGGATGCTGGAGGAAACACTAATATTCCAGGCCATCATGCCTCCTTAACATCTGTTGCATCAAAGCAAAGGATGCCCAAATAAATTTCAAAATCCCTTTCAAGGGAGAACACTCTGGATGCTATTTCTACATCAAGCTGTTCAAGACTTGCTAAATTGTGCCTCTCCTTTCCAAACATTTTTCAGAGCTGTCCTTCCTCAGGGAGGTGGCTTTGGTGGCTGTGTCCCACTCCTAGGAGTGTGATGGAGGTTCACGGTGCTCCAGCACAGCCAGTCCTGCTTACTGCCCGGAGAAGGATGAGGCAGAAACCACATCATGTCCAAAGCAGCTGGTTGGGTTCAGTCAGGGATCTGCAAGCTGGCAGTTCTTGTGAAGCAGTTTGCTCCTGAGCTGGCAATACCATTTGAAGTTTTCAGAATTTCCTGACATGTCCAGTGGAAAGGCGTTGCACCTGGAACACCTGCAGACTGCTGAAGGCCCTTGTCCTGCCCTGCCTCCTTCTAAAATTTCTTCCTCCCAGGATCCATCTCCTCCAAAAGTTGATGTCCTCTTGCCAGGAGGAGATCAAGAGGAAAATTTTATGAGGATTTATTTTTATTTACTGTTTGGGACTCTCCTGTTATAACACACTCTCTGATGATGGCCCATTCCCCTGTTTCCTCTGTGCAGGTAAAGATTTATGCAATTCACGGTGCCATCCTTACTTGAGAGATTAATGAGAGATAATGTCTCATAAAGAGGTTTATTGAGTTCTCCAAGTTCATTCATCAGCTATGAAGTGAAACATCTGAAAACAGTTTTTGAATACTAAGTTCTCCCTGGAACCAGCGCAGGAAAGGGGAAACAGTGCCTTTTTCTGCTTGAGATACTTATTCTGCTGGGCAGAGCTGACTTCATGGGAGCAGCCCTGGGAGTTGGGATGTTGGGTTTTTAGCTGCCTGCTGGCCTGGCCTACCTGGGGTGCAAGAGGATGTGCCTGGCATGCTCGAGGTGCTGCACTCTGTTCTCATCATCCTCAGCCCGTAAGTGATGAGTTGCTATTTCATGGCAGATTTGAAGAAACAGGGGAGCCCTGGCAAGCAAGGCAACGGTGATCACTCACCTACAGCCAGGGAAAGACACCAGAAAATGTATTTGTGCCTGCAGAACCCTGCAGACCTCATGTCTGGCGGCTTTATGGCACGGAATTGATTTGGTGTCATAGCAATATCTCTTCAAGGGTGGAGAAGGAAGGTACTTCCTTGGACCACAGTCTGCGCCGGTCACCGCTGGATGCATTGTGTTCACTTGCTTCTTGGGACTCCAGGAAGCTTCTTGCTCCTTCCCCATGCCCTACCCAGAAGCCAAGTGGTGGCTCGTGCTCCTGCACGCTGGGCTGGTCAGAAGGCAGAGCCAGCCTGGCATCACCCAGCATCACATCTCCTGGCCACACAGGCAGAGCTGCTGCTGGTTGGTGCAGCTGGTTTTCTTCCTTGGTGCATGGCTCCTTTGAACAGAAGGTGCCCTTGCCTGAGTTGGAGGAAATGGGTTGCAATTAGTAAACTGTCTCTAAAAAGATCCCACCGTCAGCAATTGGGCAGGTGGCTGTGCAAGGGCCTCTTGGGTGCATCTCAAATGTTGGCTGTAAGAAGATAATTATTCTGCTCTCCCATCTCAAGCATATTCCTACCTTGCCAATGGATCATTCTACTAGTTTTTATATCTGTTGCTCTTAGCATAACATGCCCACAATGCATCTGCGTTTTCTGGGAAGAGTCTGTGGGGAAACCATAGCTCTAAGGACAGATTTTGGCAGATGATTTATCCTTTCCTTCAACATGTTACAGCAAGTCCTCAGTGAGGCATGAGGGCTTTTCCTCTGAGATACACCCCTGGGGGGGACCTGGGCATCTTCATCACTTTTATTTTTTACACTTTGACATTCCTTCCTTGAGATGACTTTTCTGCTATCTGCAGGATTTTTCCCTTAAAATCACCCTCCTGACAACATCCCAGCAACATGACTGCTGCTCCTTCATGTCCTGATGAAGAGCTTGCAGACATTTGTTTGCAAATGCTTTTTGTTGTAACAGGGGGAAGCTCACATAAAAACAAAACACAGTATTGCTCTTCCCTATAACTGGTTTTTGTCTTCAAACAGCTGTAAAAGAGGGCAATCAATAAACCTTTCCAGGGTCTTTTTAATGCTTTTTGAGCCATGATCACCATAATGTTTCTTCAGGCTGCTGTGTCAATACACTTGAGACACTGAATATGTCAAAACCACATAAAATCTTTATTAAGATGAAATTAAATGAGCAAGCCCAAACCAGCAATTTCAATGGATATTGCTGTTCAAGGATGCCAGACCCAAAACCCAGACACAACTGAAGAATTCAGGGCATTCTGTTAGGATTAAATTGGTGTGAAACTCAAACTTTTGTTGCAGTTCCTGCACAGGAGGAATTTAGGAGGACGGTAATTGCTGTGAGGTGGCCTGGACACCTGCCCTGTACTTTCTGTTGCAGCATTGGCCTGAGCTAAAAAAGTGAAGCAAATCTGGGGCAGGTGGGAGGAAAAAAGTTATTGGCATGAAAGTTCAGTCTGTCTCTGCTCATCAAATCAACCCAGACTGATCTAAAGGAAAGAAATTATTTATTATATTTATGTATGGTTTCATGTGATAGTGCATGGAGCTGCACCGGGTGGCACTGCAGAGAGTCCATCCTCATGCTGCATGGCCCTGGTGGGTGTATTTCTTCTCCAAATTCTCCCAAGCCCTTTTGGGCCCTGCAAAGTCACCAGAGCCATGCTCACATGGAGAATCTGGCAGCAGAACCATGGGGCTTTCAGCTCAGTGACTGAACCCTCCTCCAGTCCTGCACAGAGTCTGCAGCATCAGAGATTTTCACCTGCCAAGAGGAGGTGAGGACAAACAGGATATGTGAGAGCTGCCAGCACCCCAGGAAAGAAAAGCTACAGCTTGAGCCCCTCTCAGCACCCTCCCAGCTGAAGGCAGCAGCACGAGGCTGGGGCTGCCATGGGCTGGATGAGAGCTCCCAGGAGGGTACAAACCTGTGGTTCAGCACAGGGCAGGGAGGAGGAGCTGCAGGTACCATGAAGCTGTTGGGGCACAGGAGCTGGGTCCAGGCTCTTTTCACAGATGGTGTCAGGCATGTCCGTTGCTGCCACTTTGACCAATTTTGGATAGGGGGACAGGACTCAAGTGGATTTGTCTGGGTTTGATGCATTCCAACAGCCTGCATGGCTTACTTTGCTCCATTTAAGAGCTCCTGTTTTGCAATCTCACAATGCCTGGGACATGAGTAGGTATGTCCCAGCCCTTTGCCACTGGCTAGCAAGTGACATCAGATCCTCTGTGCCTGTGCAGGATGGGGCAGTTTGCTGACCCTTGGGACCAGCCTGACAGAAAGGCTCAGAGAGGCTCAGGTTTTGTGTTTCCAGAGGGTTCCATGGCTCTGATGTGCCCTGCAAGCTACAGGGTGAACCTGGCTCCTCCAGTGCTTGTCACTTGGAAGGAGGCACTGCCTCAGCACTGACCAGTGGGTTGGTAATAGGTTGGGACAGCACTAGTTGGGTCCCCAAAGCACCACCAGCCTTCCCTGGCAAGGGCATGGGCTGCCTTGTGCTCATGGCCTGGTTCTGATGGCAGCAAGGAACACCAACCCCCGTGGATTTTCCACTGGAGCACAGGAAATTTGCATCCCTTCTGCATTTTAATTGTGCAGCTTTTGCTTCATCAGGTGGGATTTTACAGCTTGCCAGAACGATTTCACTGTTCACAAAGGAGCTCTTTTTCTTCTCAGTGGAAAGCTGAAAAATTGCTCGGTTCCAGCCTATTTAGTTTTAATTGTTTCCTTTAGTTCTCATTGCCCAGAGCAAAATATCACCTTCCTCTAGCAACCAGCCAGCCTGGGAGCCAGCCACCCTGCCTGACCACTCTGCCATCCCTCCTGCTGGTCTCGTGGCTCCTGGGAGTCCTACCTGTGATGGCAGGGCTGGATTTTGGGGAAGAGGCATAGCCCTCACCAGGCAGAGGGCAGGAAGAGCTGCAGTGCTGGCTTTGCTGTGCTGTCTCCATGCCCCAAGGGCTCTGCTGACTGCTCTGGCTGCCCCCTCCGCTTGCAGACATCCTCCTTTCCCTACTAGCTCACCTCTCCCTGCTCCCCAGCCTTCCTCTGGCAGCTGCTGAGGAGGGGCCAGCTCATCATTCTTGCCTCCAAGGTAGCTTTGAAGAGAAAGGGCTGTGTTGTTGAGGCAGAATGTGATGCACACAGAGCCCTGAGGATCATGAACAGCAGAAGATGAGAAATACCTCTTCTCCCTCCCTTCACCAGAGTGAAGCATCTGTGGCTTTTTGGGAATGATGTGGTGCACTGCATCCCAGGTGAACATCACCTCCATGGCCTCTGCTCCTTCTCCAGCTCCTAATGCAGCCCTTCCACAGGGACACTCCACTCCATAAAGACATAAACCTCACATCAGCAGTAGAAAGCAGGGTCTTGTAAGCTCAAGAAAAACTTGTGGGGACTCCTAAACGTTTTTGGAAGGGCCAGGAGGACAAAGCAATATTCCCTTCCCATGCAGGCTGCCTTCAGGGAGCACAGCCAGACACCCCCAAGCAACCTTAGCAACAGATCAGGCTCAAGGGAATATTAACATATTCCAGTATAAGGCAAGGATGCAGAGCTAGCTATTGGGGTGAAGCAGAACAAAAATACACCCAAGCCCATCAGAGTAACCCACCAGATCACTGATTTTATCCCCAGGATCAAAGATCTCTGCCCCAGGGCTCAGTCTGATGTCAGGCACTGCTTCAGCTAGCAGGTCCTAGCCCCCAGGGTTCACAGCACCGTCAGAGGTTTCCCTAAAGGTTTTCCTCTGCTCAGTTCTGGGGAAGAACTATAAAACAAAGGCTCGTAAATTAATTACCTAAAAGAGCAGCAGAATGTCATTAGATACTTGGGAGTGCATTGATGCTAATCAAATGTATTTTAAAGGCACCAGCAGAGACATAATATGTAATTCCATAGGTATTCCAGAATAATTTAGCAATTGAATTAATTTCTGCTAATACCTTTTCAATCACCTGTCCACTTCCTCTCATGTTTCCTGAGGGAAAAGGGGAAGAAACTTTTCCAATTGGCCTAATCTGTTGCAAACTCACTTTTGTTGGCAAAGATACTGTTATATTTCTCAGTGGATTTAATTAACATCAGAGTTATCCCTGGGTGACAGGGTTGCCAAGCAAGACTGCAATTACCTGGTCCTAAAATTGGAAGTCTGGATCAGGGATGGTTGAAATGTTTTGGACAGATTGTGACGGGCTGAGAAGATGGAAACTGAAATGATTTGTGGATTTAGGTCAAATTCGGTAAGCAGAGCCAGGGGAAAATGTGGAAGAGAAATGTAAACAGCACCAGGCATTTTATTCCATCTCCTCAAAATGCAACATTTTGTTTAGAAAAAGCAAAAATATCCCATTTCAGCATGTTTGAGATGCAGGTTTTCTGCTTGTCTCCTTGTGCCTCCCCCCAGGGTCAGGCAGCTGAGACACACTCAGCGCTGGGGCAGCACTGCAGCTGGAAAAATGATTTATTTCCTTTCTGGGCCCACTGCTTAGTGAGTGCAGGGCACAGACCCTTGGGATGGCACTTGGGAGTCCAAGGGAGGTGGACAGAAGAGACATGTGATTTGGGCTGGATGAGAGCTGAGGCCCACCCTCCCCACACTGGCAGAAAAGAGACCACAAAAAGCCATTGCTCTCATGGGGCTTTTATTGTCTGGCTGGCCCTTGCCTCCCACCCTGCTGCCCATGACTGAGCCCCCCATCACCACCCATGCCTGCAGAGGAACACCCCAGCCCAGCTCATCCCCAAGCCCACCCACCTGCCTGGGGCAGCACATCCCTCCCAGTTCAGCCCAGCCCCATCCCAGCCACCTGCCTGGGGCAACACATTCTACCCAGCTCTTTTTTGGGGTTTGGTTTCTTTGTTTTTTGGGGGTTTTTTCCTTCTTTTTTTAAAATATTTATTTTAAAAATATAGTAGCTGTGGAAAGCAGCCCTCTTTATAAACCCTTGATGCCAGAGTGAAATGCATCATGGTCATCCTTGTTCCTAATCCCTCCTGGGTGCCCCGTGCCTGCCAGCAGCAGTGCCAGGGGGCTGGGGATGCTGCTCAGGCTGCTGCAGGTAGGGAGGCTCTCGATGGCAAGGAGACAGAGAGAGAGAGAGGGACACTTCTAAAAAATAGAAATATTGTGCTGAGTCGTTTGGAGTGAATGAAATACATGAAACATCAGCATTAGGTTAGCTTTAGCTCATCAGATATTGCTGCCGGCAGAGTCGGCACAGGGTGCCTGTGGGGGCTCAGCCCCCCTCAGCCTAGGCCAGGGACCCAGCCCTACTCCTCACTGCAGGGCTCCCTGCTCTAGCCCATCATGAGGACACTGACCCATGGGGCAGCCTGAGAGCCCCTGGAGCTGACATAAATAGGAAACTGTAAACACAACCATTGGAGATAAGAGACATCTACAATCACAGGGTTTACTGCTTCAAATGTCCCACCCTCCCCCCCCACCCCCCACAACCCGCACCCCTATGCCCTTGTCCCCACTTTGTAAAAAGGTCTCCAGTAACAAAATCTTCGATCCAGGCTTGGAGTAAAGGTGAGGTGCTCAGGGAGTAAAAAGGGACATTGCAGCCTTAGCGGTCTTTGCTCAGGAGGGTAGATGGTGGCAGGAGGGGGAGAGAAGGTCAGCTGCTTCAGGTCCTTTGCAAGTCCATTTGGTTTGTCTGGAGGACTCCTAGGGTTATACCTGAGATGAAGACATCTAGAGGACACTCCATAGCTCAATTAGAACACTGTTGGTGTTTCTGTGCCTAGAAGAGCCCTTGCTGCCAGGATTTGTCTGTCGTGCTTGTGCTGGGCAGCAGGAAAGCAGCATCGTCCCTCTTCTGCTTGGCACGGGGCTGTCTGAACCAACATGGGGCTGGGGGACCCCTCATGTGTCCAGGATCTCGCTGGTGGGCGATGGCTCATGGGGGATGCCCTGTGCGCTGTGGATGGTCTGGTTGTGTGAGAGGGAGTTCTGCTGGAGCTCCAGGGCGATGGCATTCTGTGGGAACTCCTTCACCTGCCGCTTGTACTCCAGGAAAGTGCACGCTTTGGTGGCAATTGCAATGATATTCTTGCCAATAAAGATGGTGGAGACCCTGCTGTCCTGAAACAAGATCATGTTGATGGCCCGGATGAAGATGGTGACGATGTTGATGGTGACCAGGCTGAGGACGGGGTAGAGCATCATTTTTTGTGGGGCAATGTGCTCTCCTTGCATACTGATCTCACTGAGGGACACGCAAGGCAGGATCAGGAGGAGTATGTAGCAGTAGAAGAACATAAGCCCCTCTGCCCAGATGGGCAGGCCAGTCCTGTGTGGTTCCCATAAGTTGGCCTGGATGTCCAAGATATCCAGCAGGTCGAGGGCCACCCAGAAGAGCCGTCCCCGCAAGTCCTCTTTCTTCCGAAAGGTCCGTATGTACTCCATGCTGTCCAAGGCCACGAGCACCAGGTAGAGTCCCGGCACACAGATGGAGAGCAGTAGGGTCAAAGCTTTCCTGGCCACAGTCTCCAGGTTCTTCTTGTCTGCTTTGTAATTCTGAAAGATGAAATACAGCTTGATCTCCAGCACGAAAATGTAGAGGAACCACAGGATCATGGCATAGCCCCGCTTGGCCGTCTTCACCTCGGCACCCACCCACACAGCCACGTAGCGCAGCACGATGAGGAAGCAGATGTCCCCTACCAGCACGATGATGCAGACACCGATCTTGCGGGGCCCCTGGTTCTGCTCCACCAGGTAGGCATCCATGAAGGCCATGCTGGTCATGATGACAATGGTGGTGAGGCAGACGTGGCGCTTGTCAGGCGGCGGCAGCACCATGGTGAGGCGGGCGGCCCTGCGCCCCTCGGCGCCAGTGCTAGGGGAGTGGTCCCGCCGGCGCTGCGCGGGGGCACATCCGTGGCCAGCCCAGGGACCAAGTGCCGCCCTGTCCCCCACTGCCACCCCAGGAAGAGGTGCCTGGAGGAGCAGGGGCTCGGCTGGCAGCCCCGCTGTCCCAGGGCTTGGGGCTGTCCCTCCAGACCCCACACCAGCCCTTCGCCCCTCAGCGGCCGTGCCCTGCAGGCACCGTGGCTCTGCCCCCAGCCCAGGGCTGGCCGAGCAGCCCAGCCCCAGGCACCCTCCACCACCAGCAGCCAGGGCTCACGGGTGTGCAGGGCCTCCTGGAGGAATGTCCCTCCTCTGTGGTGGGTCGCCCATCACTGCCAGGCTCTCCAGCAATCCTATGGCACTAACACACCTCCAGGATCCACACCCCAAATCCTGCTATAGATCCCTGGAAACACAGCAGCTGATGGCACAGAAGGGGAGCACTCCCTGTTCCAAATGAGATCCTATGTTCCTCCAGGGTCTGGAGGGTTCCTGCTGTGTCTTCACAGGAAATCACCTTCACGCCTGTCCCCACAGGGCTATGCTGGTGTCCTGCTGCTCCCGGCTGTACATGCATCCCTCCATTCCTGGAAAAGATAGCAGAGAATAAGCATTAGGGTCCCTCTGTGTGCTGACCACGGAATGGTGGCAATGATAACCCCCTCAGCTCCCAGCACTGCTCCTCAGCTCTGCAGTGTGAGCTGGGCTCCCCCCAGGCACCATAACTCCAATGGGGCCCCACCACCATGGCCTGTGCATGAGGATGCAGGACAGCACAAGCACAGCATGGGGTGTCCTGCAGGGAAATGCAGCCTGCTGCCCTTCCACAGGCAATGCCTGCCCAGGACTCCTCAGCAAGCTCACGCCCTGTGTGCTTCTGCTGTTTCAGCAGCACAGACACAAAACCACAACCCCAGTGGGGACACACAGGTTCACAGCATTCCAAGCTCCAGGTATCCCAGCCTAGGTGTGTCTCGGCTCTGGTAGGGAGACAGACTCACAAGTTACTGCAGAGGTCCCAGCCTGGACAATTCTGCTTGACTACAGCCATGGGATTCTACCAATTACTGAGCAGCTCACAGGGTATGGGGCATGTCCCTCCTGGAGCAGGGGTGAGGTCAGGGCTAGCATATCGGGGACAGGGTGCCTCGAGGTCCCAGCAGCTTTCTGGATGGGTTCAGCTGCTTGAGGACACAGCTCCTCCTCGCCATGCTCTGCTTGCCAAATTAATTTGTTAATCTTTTCTGTGCAGGGAATGCACTCCTAGAAATGAACAGGTAGGTCCCAGTGCACACAAAAATGTCATTGAACTGCGTACATGGAGATAGACCATGATCACAGCCACAGAGGCTGAAGGGAAGAAGCCAAGCCCAAGGAGGTGTAAGCCATTAAAAACCTGGCCTACTTTGCAGCTGCTTATGTTTATAGGGCCTCATTTAAATAAAAGCTGGATTTTCTCCTGCTTCAGGGAGACAAGAAGAACAAAGAAGAGAAAGTGGGAAGCCTGATGAGTCAGAGCCAGCCCTCACTTGTGCCTGAGTAGGTGGACCGCAGGAATGTGTGTATCTGTGCCCTGGTTTCCAAATGATGGGGTGCTCAGCAAACATTAGCAAGGGACTTAAAGCTGTTGCTCCAGCCAGGACCCTTGGGATGCTCTTCTGAGTCTGCTGCCAGCAAGGAAAATGGGCATGTTAAAATAATTTCTCAAGCAGGATTGCTCAGAAAGAAACCAAAAAGATGTGGTGGGAATTCATGAGAACTGCTTCATGATGCTTCCCAGGAAAGGCAGTCCCTGCAGCCCCACTCTCACCAGCGTGGCTCCTTGCAACAATTCAGAGCTGCCGTTTGGGGCTTCAATTTGTTCTTTCTCAAGGTTTTGGATAAAAATATACAGTCATTGCTGTAACTGTCTTAAAACTTGTGCCAAGTTTTACAGAGGATTTATAGGCAAAGATAGATAATTCCAGATAAATTAGGTCTTTCAGAAGGAAATGGTGGCTTTTTTTTTCTTTCACCCTGTAAGTATTTATTCCTTCAAAAGGCAGTGGTTATTTAAAGGACAGTCGGTTGCATCACAGCACGGTAAGGTTAGGAAGCAGCTTTCCTGTAAATCCTGCCCCTCTGTCCTGTGAGGTACTGGCGTGGTCTGGGGAGCTGGGGGAAGGCACAGCTCTCTCCTCATGCCTACATGAAACCAGACAGAAAACCCCTTCCTGTCTCCTGGTGAACACCCAGGACACCTAAGGGTGTTAATCCACAGTGTTCACAATGGTGGCCAGCAGGTCTTTAACCTCTGGTGCTGAGCAGATGGTTTTCAGCAAAAAAAAAATACACTCAAATGGCAGATCCTTCCCCAATGTCTGCTCCTGAAAGGCTCACAGCAGCCCGGGCTGGGTTTGACAAACATTTGTGGTGGTGACCTTTCAGAGGGGAGGTAGGGACTGAGTCACAGGGCTCGAGTGCTGCTTCCTCCCCAGTCAAATCATGCACTGCCCAGGGTGAGCGCCTCTCCTGCCTTTTCCAAATTGTTTCCAAGCACTTGCTGCAGTGCAAGCTCTTCTCCTGATTTTCCAAGAGCTGGTGTTTTCCCAACCCCTCACAGCCCTGGTGCTGTATCGAAATACGGAGTCCTTTGCAAATCCATGGAGCAGAACTTGGCAATTTGAGTGATGCATGACCAGCCTGTCAGGGAGGAGGCACATAAAACTCTCCTTGGAGGACTATTAGAGAAAAGCAGGTAGTTTTTAAACAACCATTACTTTGTAACTTTTAAATGACGGCATTGGGCAGTACATTCAGAAACTGCCTGAGAACTGTGCTGAGTAAACAAGACAATAGCCACATCAGACAGCCACAAGAGCACATCTGAGGCAAATATTTGTTTAGAAAAGTATTCAAAGAACTTTCTTCCTGCAGAAATTCTTGTAAATAAAAGGCAACCTGCCTGAACATAATGAGCTTGGAGTGCTATGGATGCAAGTGATCCAGGCTGGCAGCTTCCTATGGGAAGGGATCTAACAGCTTTTGCATCCCTCTTGGTGCCAGGACTCCCACAAGCAGGTACTGAAGCGATGCTTCAGTCTTGGCAACTGTGGGCCTCCTTACGAGGACAAAATTCAAACCCTACTTGCATATTCTCTTCTATTTCTACCCTACTCAAACAGTCCCATTGCACTGGGGTGAGCAAATGCACTCAGTGACACCCACAGCAGTGTCACCAGCTGACAAGGCACAGCCCAAGACCAGCATCCAACCGCACCAGAGAAGGCCAGCAGCAGGGAATGGGGAGCAGCAGCATGTTCCCTCTCCATCTCTGGCATATGCTCGGGTGCACCCTGTTTCCCAGCCCAGCCTGCCCTTTCCCAGCTTCCCAGCAGGATGGGAGAGGCTTCAAGTGGGAATAGAGGGGGCTGCTGATTTTCTGGAGAGACTCAGGGGTGCTGCAGATAAGTCCAAACACAGAAGGGCAGGGTTTGCACTCTCACCACTGTCCTGCTTCCTCTGGCGCCAAGGAAAAGGAGCAGCATTGGTGCAGCCAGCCCTTGCCCTATTCCTCTGGTGCCTCTTCTCTGTCTGAGAAATTATTTCTTGGTCTTGCACCTCTTTTTCCTGGCTCTTCCAGACACTATAAAGCACTCGTGGTTACCCAAGGAGGTGCCGTCACAGCCTGGCTCCACCACCAGCCCAGGCAGCTCGGAAGAAAATCAAAGTGCACTTTTGCCTGCAGTGCTGGTGGCTCGTGGCAGTGATTAATTACTGCCCATTCCGGCCGCCCATCACAGTGCCCTCCTGCACCTTCTCCTGCCTCCGCCCAGCCCCTCCTGGCACAGCGGCCAGCATCGCCTGGGATGCAGGAGCTGCCGGCATCCTCGCGCAAACTCCCATCTCTCCTGTCCAGGGAACCAGCACTGCAGACAGCCTGGAGGGCTCCTGGAGCCACTGGCAAAACAGCGTCATTAATGCCGCCAGGCGCTTCCAAAAGCCCAGCTCTCCCTGGCAAATTAATTTAAATTATTTATGTAATTTGAATCCTGTCTATTTTTAAAAAAGGGAGTGAGACAGAAGTATACACAGCGCGCTTCCCAGGTAATTAGGATGCCGCATTGCTTAAAGGATGCTTCATTTGCACTTTAATTGCTTTGATTTATTCCAGTTTTCCTGAGTGTAAATCCAAAGCTCCCCCTCTCTTCAGCCCCCTCGAGAGCTGCCACTCCACCAGGGCCTTTTCCCACTTGGCAGTGTGGGGCGAGAGGAGGCAATGGGCACAGCCACCTCTGCTCGGGACTTGAGGGCAGCTGTGGCAGAGCCACCAAGACGATGGCATCACACCCTGGCAGCCAGCTGTGCTCCAGGGAGCCACTGAACTTCAGCCAAGTGCCTGCTCTCAGCAGAGGCCGGGGACAGGGAGCTGCTGTTCATTGCTGACAGGATCTGTGACCCCCTCAGTTACCTGTGACTCTGCACCACGTAAGGATGGGGCTTACAGACAGGGCAAACTCTGCTTTGACTAGAAGAAGCTCTAAACTGCCTTGTCCCCGAGCCTTGGCATGTTCCTGCCGCAGGTTCAGGCTCCCTGACCTGGAGGCTGAGGTTTCACCTTCCCCGCCCCGGGCAGCCCCTGGTGACCATCAGAGAGAGGGAGAGAGGGAGGGAGAGAGGGAGGGAGGGAGGGAGGGAGGGAGGGAAGGAGGGAAGGAGGGAAGGAGGGAGAGAGGGAGAGACGACGCTCCTACCCTGAGGAACAGGGAAGATCGCTCTGGGCAGCGGCTGTGCCCTGCCCCCTCCAAGGCAGCACCGGGCTCTCAAGTGCATCCTGTGAAGGAAATGAGATTGAGGAAGATTTTTCCAGACCCTGCCCACTAATTGTGTCTGAAGGAGGAAGCAGCCCACTTGCTAATGATTACGGATGATTTACTGTGTAGGCACATCAAGAGACAGGCAAAGAGCTGCAAACTGTTCCTAGAACCTGCTCAAAATAATGTAATGCCAGACGAAAACAGCTCCTGCTTATACCAGTGAGTGCATCAACAGTGCTCTCCTGCTGCAAATCCCCTCAGTCCCCTCTGGGGTTCATTTCAGCCCCCTTTCCCGAAAACAAACACAAGCAGAAGGTACCAGAATTGTTGCTTAAATAGGAAAAAAAATAAAACCACCTTCTCAATCACATCACTTTGGCGACAAGGTGGGGAAATGCTGCTTACCCAAAGCAGAGCTCTGCACAGGCTGGCTGCATGGAAGGATGGATGGCCTTTTTGTTCCTAGTTCTGTCCCCCACAGCCATCCTAGTCAGGGCTCTCCTGCTGAACAGGCAGCTGCAGCTGCTGGGAGCATCTCCCCATTCACAAACACGCTGAGTTCAATGATATTTGACAGACATGTAAAAAAAAAAAAAAACCACCAAAAAAAACCCACCAAAAAAAACCCCTTTTCAGATGTTTTGTGTATTTAAAAATATTTAAAGAAGGTAAATGATTCATTTTGATTTGTACATAAAACATGAAATTATAATACTATGTTTTGACCCTACCAAAACAACTTACCATTTTCCCAGCAAAACATTTCTGCAGAGGAATTTCTTGGCATTTCCAAGTCGGGTGCATTTTCAAGATTTTGATCTAATCTGGACCAAGCCCCAGATATAAAAGCATCCGAATCCCGCACTGTTGGTTGGTTTGTTGCCAAAAAAGGGCACATTTGGCAAACATCTGTCTGAATGTATGTTTGCCACAGTCAGAGATGCACATGGAGTTCACTAGAGTGCAGGTTCTGCTCATAGAGCTGCCCCCACCCTCCTCTCCCTGCTACAGGCACCTGGCACTCTTTATCACTCTTCAGCAGAGCTTTGCCTAGTGGTTCTGGGGCATTTCCCTCTCAGCTACCTCGGGGGTCCTCCTGGGCTTGCTGTCAAATCATCAGCATTTTCTCCCCTCCCAGTCCCGAGGCTCCTGCAAATGCAGGACTTGCCCCTGCTGGGGGAATTTGACCCAACAATACTCCCTTTTTTGTTTCTTGGTCTGGATTTTTTGTTTGGGTTTTTTTTGTTTTCCAGGCTTTCCCACCACTTTTTTGGAGATGCTGTTGGATTTTATGTGTTTCCTCCAGCATGCTCCAAGCTCACCTGTCTTGGGTTATGGAACCACAAAATGTGTATTCTGTTTCATCTGTTGAAAGCAGTTGGGGAAATGTGGTTTTTTTTCTTTATCTCTTGTAACTGCGGGGGGGAAGGGGGGGG
>VZUI01039212.1:0-10693 GCA_013401135.1 Cettia cetti
AAATAAAATAAAATAAAATAAAATAAAATAAAATAAAATAAAATAAAATAAAATAAAATAAAATAAAATAAAATAACCAATCTCCTTGTACAGCATCTTTTGTATCTCAAGAGCCTCACTGAGACATAACTAAAATACCAAATCTAAAAGGCTTCCAAACACTACCTCAAGACAAAACTGGTAGAACAAAATTTTAGTTCATGGTACTTGAATGTATAATGAAAAATCCATTAGTGACTCACTTTTCCTAAGGATAGAAGGCAGCATCCTTGTGAGTCAGCCTTCTGCTGAGAAAAAACTCCTGCCTTCAATGGAGCAGGAGCCACACCATTGAAAAGAGCTCAATTATCAGCCATTACACTGTGGGACAGAGTGGGGAACAGGTAATGAAAAGAGCAAAAACACATGAAGGACTTAGCTCATGGAGGACCTCTCAGCATTATAAGGCTGACCTTTAAATTCAGTGAGAAATGAGAGTTGCATCAATCCATCACCTGCCTGGGGAAATTTACTGCAGATCTCTCTGGAAGTCAAAGCACACATGGCTGCTGAGGCTGCAATGCTAACAAGAGTAGGGTTAAAACAGGTAGGTGTCTGAACAAATTAAGGGAAAAAAATGAAAAAAAGGTAATTAAATGTACTGAGCATTATCAAATTTGGATGACTGTAAGGGATGAGAAAACTTTTGTAGAGTGTGACAGATAACTACAAAGAAGCAATCATGTTAAATACTGACAAAAAACGTGATATGGGTTCTGAAATTATTTAAAGGAAGTTTCTTGCATCTGTTTTAGAGTAAATGAAGGGAGTTCACTTCTGTGAGCACTGCTCTAGCAAGATACATTTTATTTTTCATCTCTCACTTCAGCCCATAAGTCTTTACTCAAGCAAAACTCCCACTGGATTCAATTACATCTTCCTTCTGATTTGAAACAACGTAACTAATGCAAGCGAGAGCCTTTCAAGCTTGTCGGCTCTTTCACACCTCTTGGCTGCCTGGAGTCATCTGCAGCAGAGCAGTGTCCACATGAATCACAGCACCCTGGGAACCACACAGCCAAGGAGGCCAGCGTTTTGGAGGCTGGCAGTCTCCCTCAGATGAGTTCTGCACTAGATTAATTCCATTGTCTTCAGTAAACTTCAACGTGCTTTTTGTGGGGGTGAGTCAGAGAGTTTGGCCCTCCACCTGAAATAATAATATCCGTGGCTTTGGACAGACACGATTGCCCTGCTCTGCTTTTTCACGCTTCCACTGCTCCCCCTCAGTGCTCCTGCCTGGGAAGTGCTGCCCACACAAGGCCACCAGGACAGGGACTGCAGCATCGTGCCACTCAGCAGCAGCACCTTTCCTCCTTTATTCCTAAATAAGTTGCTCAGCTGTGTCAGAGATGCCCCAAAAATCTTACCAAAGCTGACTGATTTCACAGTGAGAGAACTCTCTGTCCAAATTCTTTACTTCCCCCTTCTCTGGTTCCCCCCCCAGTATTTACCATCACTGGCTCAATCACTTTTGCAACCAACAGAAAAAGGCAACAGAAAATTTTCTCCAGGCACTGCTGCTGGGAAGGAACCTTCCCTTCCAGGGGTTCACTTTCAGTTTCACCACCAGTTTTGACCAATTATTGCCCTCTCTGGGGGAACCACAGCCACCTTACCCCATTGCCCTCCCTCAGCAGGGACACGGCAACACAACATCACTTACGTGAATTTTACGTGCACCAGGGCAACCCCAGAGGCTCCTTATTTACATAAAGCAGCTCCAGCCATGACTCATCTCTGCCTTGTCACTGTGACCAGGCTCCTGATGCTGAGGGGACACGCTGACTCCTCCGTCACTCCCATGTCCCCAACGTCCAGGCTCTTGCAGAGCCTGCGAGTGGGGAAATAGCAAAATGTAAAACGTGCCCAGGAAATTTCCCTGCAGCGTGGGAAAGCCGAGCTTCTCCTACTTCATCTCCTACATCTCATCTGCAAGGCTTTGCTGGCTGTAGCTTGGTGTCCACCAAGCGTCCATCAAACCTCTGACCTCCTGGAGAAAGGTCTCGTGTGAATTAACATCATGATTTACATCATTTCCCATCCACCAACCAAGGCCAGAGGGCTCCCTGCTCAGGACTGCTTAGAAAATTGGAAGAGGGCTGAGGGATGTTGTCCTGCCTCATAAACCAGTGGTCACTCAGCTGAGAACATCCTTCTCCATGTCAGCAACAGGTCTACAACACTGGGATTGGGTATTTGTCTGCTGTGACTCCCCTGAACAAGTGTGGATTTCAATCTCTTTAAGCTTTTAAGTTTTAGGCTTAAAAAGTTAATGTCTGTAGACAGCCTCTGTCCTCCATGGAATGAGGTTACTGCTCTGAATTACCTCTGGAGGAGACCTTTTCTTGCACATAGGCTTGAGAGGGAATCTAGGAAAATTAGGTTAATGTTAGCCTCAGTGACTGTCTCTGTAATGAAGTTTTCTTCTTCCTGACGCTGTTCACACCACTGTCACCAGCAAAAAACATCCACTGATGGGGAAAAAGGACATCAGGGAAATTCCATTGAAATAAGTAGAATTGGAAAGTTCTCTTTTTTTTTTTTTTTTTTTTTTTTTTTTTAACAGGGTTGTTCCCACAATGATATCAGGGAAGAGAGTGAGTGAGTTAGTGAGTAAGAAGATGAGGAAGGGGCAGGGAAATACCAAACAATTTCAATGTACGCCCTCAAACAGTGAATGAAATTTGAAATCAGTAGAATGGAAACATTTGGGATGAAGAATGGAAGAAAGTGAAACACAAAGGATGAGAGGCTCATGTTTCAGTGCTGGAAAAGTCATGATGAGCACGACAGTCATTTTTACGTGGTTGTTATACCCATACTACAAAGCCAACCAAAACAGAAGGGGCTAAATATTGTACCACTGAACCCAAGCCAATATTCCAAGGTTTATTGCCTAGAGCTCAGAACTGGGATAACCAAAATCTGTGTACAGATTTCAGAGTCAGCACAGGCCAAAGAATTTCCCTGGGCATCATAGCTTTGGCAACCAATATTGCAGAATGATAAAACAGGAACTTCAAGAGAACACAGTGTGGATGTTTTCTAGACCTTCTTCCTCCCAGAACCTCATCCAATGCCTGCAGATTGCACGTCAGGCAATCCCAATCTGCCCAAAAGCCTGACATGTTCCTTTTAGTGGCCTCTGACACCAGAGATGAAAGGTACAGACATATTTACACCATAGGATGCACCAGAGCCAAGCTGCATTAGCATCTGGCAGCTAAGATTAATGTTTGGAAGTAGCCCAGTCTCTGAGTCAGACTGATCCTTTCCGTTCATAAACTTTAAAGTGCCAGGAAAAAAGCGAAAAAGTCCAATTAAAATAAATCCTGGCTAACACCACTGCAGGCTTATCATCACAGTGTGGGGAGGACAGGATTTTGTTCTTTCTCCTGTGAGAAGCTTAAGCAAGAAACCATGAAGTGGCCTCATCAGAGGCAGGGTGAAAGGAGTGTTCTTTGGTTAGGGAGAAGTCTGGAGACTGCTGGGCCTGCTTTCCTCTAAAGGCTGGAGGAGTTTTCTGGAAGGGTTTATTTGTTGCTTTGGTTTAGTGATTTCTGATTTTGCATGCCATCATTTGAAAGGAACCTTTCCCTTCATTTCTGACCATTCAGCTCCCCCAGGTACATCTCCTCTTAGCTTCTGCCTTGACTAAATTGATCCTCACCTCCAGGTTCCTGCACAGGCCTGCCTACATGTGTGGTCTGTTTGTTCCCAGTTCCCTTCTGCTGGGCATTCCCTTCTCCAGCAGTTTCTCTCTCCATTCATTCCTATCTTTCCACGCTCCCTTGCATGCTCTGTGCCTTACAGAACTCTCCTCACCCCCTTCTCAAGCCAACACCTTGAGGCAGTCTCCAGTTTGGGGTCTCTGTTTGGCCAGGGGGTGATTTCTGGAGCTGGCACCGAGGATGGATGCTGGATTGGAGCACAAGGCATCTGGAACTGACCACCAAAACTAACCCCACTCCAAATCTGGGGCCAGACACAGTTTACAAGGGTGTGTAGAGACACGACAAGGGGGAATGGCTTCAAACTGACAGAGAGCAGGTTTAGATGGGATATTGGGAAGAAATTCTTCCCTGTCAGGGTGGGCATGCCATGGCACAGGGTGCCCAGAGCAGCTGTGGCTGCCCCTGGATCCTTGGAAGTGCCCCAGGTCATGTTGGATGGGGCTTGGAGCACCCTGGGATAGTGGAAGGTGCCCCTGCAGACAAAACAAGGCCAGAGACAATGATTTCTGCCTTAATTCATTAGAGGGTTAATAAAACATCTTTATAAAATAGTTTTCTTTGGCCACACCCTGATTTCTGCAACAGATTCTTTAGCACTGACAAAACCTTCCCGATCCACTGACCATCACAGCAGTGCCAAGAGACTGAGTGAGAACAAGGAAAACACAAGTCTCATTTGCAGCAGAGGCAGCAATTAAAAATCCATATCCTTACGAAGAAAAAAATGAAAAAAAAAAGAAAAAGGTATGTATTTCTTGTCTGTAATGTCCCATTGGGCTTACTCAGCTACACAATATCTAGAGGAAATCACTGAGAATGCTGATAAGGCAGCACAGAGGACATGCCAAAAGCAAGTCAGGGAAGTGCAATTCAACATCTCACGCACAGGGCTGGCTCCAGAGGGTCAAAGGATGGGAGAGAACTCGCTAAGCTGCAGTAGCAGGAGTTGGCAAGTCTTCCAAGGAAACTTCCAGAGCCTTGTTTGCGAAATTCCTCCTTGTCAAGTTGCTGTTTGGGTTCACTTGCTTGCTGCCTGAGGGCCTCTGTGATGGCCTGGTGCTGCTGGATCCTCCCATCCTCGTTCTGTTGTAAAAAGCTGGGTGCCATGTACTGCTGCCCACAGGAGAGCTCGGCAGAGACCTGACCTTGCACTTGGGTGCCTGGGCTGGCTTCCACAGCTCACCCTGGGCAGAAGGCACCCATGCAGAGAGCTCATGGTGGATGCAGCCAGGCAGGCACAGCATCCCCATCCCTGCTGAGCCTGAGTGCCCACTGAGAGCCTGCCCGTGCAGCGGCTCTGGGAGAGATCCAAAACAGCACTCAGGCACCAAACTGCAACTTCTGCAGACTGCTGGCGCCTGTGCTGGTGAGAGCAACCCAGGAAAGCTCTGCCTGCCCTCCTCAGCTACGTCAGATGCTCTAAGTGCCCACAGCTCCTGGGGAACGCTTCCTGAGGCGCCACAAGGTCTGGAGCCTTTTCGAGCCCCGCTGCTCTGGGTGGCCTCAATTCCCTCAGCTGCTCCCTTGCCTCCTTGTCCAGAAATCAGGTGGGGATTTTGTCAGGAAGGCCTTCAAGACCCAGCTTCCCAGGCATGCTGTAGCCAGCAGAAGGGAACTCTGAGGAGTGCTTGTAGGTATTTGCCATCAGCGAGTCAGGGACCCTTGTCCAGTATCCAAGCACAGTCACTGTTTCCAAGTTAAAAGCCCTAAATCAGCACCAGGAATTCTGCACTTCTGGTTTCACAGTGGCTCAGCTTTCAGAGGCTGGGCAGAGCACATTTTTCTCCCTCCCCTTCATGCCCTCAAGTTTCTCACAGCACTCTGTGTTCAAAGGTCCAGACCCATCTTCCAGGGAAGGACCCTCAGCACTCAGTGAGTATTTAAAGCAGAGGGGTGGCTCATCTCCCAGATATATTTTCACTGACAAGACTAATTTAGATGTTGATGCCAAATGTGTTACTTAAGCCCAGAAGCAAACACTTTGTTGCCCTGTCTGAGTTTCATAGTGAGGTATTCAGATGTCCCCTTCTCCTGAGTATTTCTCACTGGCTGATGTAGGAATCTCATCATCAGTGTACAGGCTAAGGCACTCAAGTTCTTCAAGTCCTGGTCCTGAACTATTCCTCTCCACTCCAAAGGGAATTTAAGGCATTTAACTCACTAGAGAGCATTACACCTTTTAGAATCAGGTTCTAATCCTCAACCTTCCTCTGCTGCTAATCCCAAATCTCCCTGAGATCCGGCCCTCTTAGAGTTCAAAGTCCTCTATCCAGGATTTCACCCTAGTTAACTGTTAACTCGCACCCCCCTTTGGCCATGACCTTTGGTCAGGTGTTTGCAGTCTCCTGAACTACACTGAACACTCACCACCACAGGGGTGCTGAACCAAGCATGAAGTAAGCCTGGGACAGTGGCTGCAACTTCCTTGCAGCATTCATTTCCACAGTGGAAAAAGAAATAAAATGCGAAAAATGTTCTGCTCACTGTGACTTTCCCATAGTAAATTCCTGGCACACAAAACATGCCAGCAGACAGGCACGGAAAGGCAGTTTGTATTAAAAGCTGGGTAAATTTTCTAGGGGCTTTAAGAGTGGTAGATTCCCCTTAGCATTTGCTCACAGTCCCAGGACAAGGGAGAGGCCATGTGGCTGCACAGACCCCCTTCTCCACACTCATACACACCAGCTGTACCCATCCTGTGACTGGAAAATCATCAGATTGTTTCTTCTGCCTATTGAGCACGAAGAAGAGAGGTGGTTGTTGTGTCTTCTTAAAGAAAAAGCTTAGCTATTCAATAAAGAAGGAACTTACACAGTAAATTCGGCAGATATTCATTTATTCTACTGTGTATGTTAAGTCCAATCTCACAAAAATAGATGGACAGCATTACATGTGTGGTAATGATAAACAAACTACACTGCAACAGGACTTTAAGACAACATTTAAAGCTTGCTTTTTGTTCCCTGGAATTTGGGAAGTACTGCCAACACGTAGCTTACACAAATCCTAAGAGGAAGGGCTGAACTTTCATTACTGATTATACTTAGCACAGCACTTGTATTTGAATTCTTCACCTCCATGCGCATCCTGTTCCTTCAGCAAGATTTCCTCACACGCTGTTATTTATATTTTGAAAACGCTTTATAACTTTTTTTTTTTCTCCTCATTCTCTGCAATGTTTTTTCCTTTTCCTGAAGGGCAGTTGTGTTCAGGGCTCCGGGACACACCCTGCAGAACACAACACATAACCGGGGGCACACGCCCTGCAGAGCAATGCGCTCACTCCATTCCCAGCCCACCCCGCCACACCAGCGCTGCAAACTGTGAAGAAAAGCACCGGGGGAAATGGCCTGGGGTGGGCCCTGCCACACAACATCCCAAACAAAAGCCACGGCTCAGCTCTTGGGTCTGTTTTTACACATCTCTGTGGCAGAAGGGGCATAAGGGAATAAGCACTCTGCCTTCCTAAGAGTCAGGGCGCATTCCCCACTGATGAAGGAAGCCTGATTGACACAAGGGATGAGTGTGTGCACCCGGCTTTACCTTGGGCAAACAATGCTG
Organism: Cettia cetti; assembly: GCA_013401135.1. NCBI lineage: Eukaryota > Metazoa > Chordata > Aves > Passeriformes > Sylviidae > Cettia > Cettia cetti. Next base: position 7,335 of record VZUI01039212.1, read on the forward strand.
CTCATGACCCAGTCACAGCACCAGTAAGCTCCCAGTGCATGAGCTGTGGCAGGAGCCAGAGGCTAAAATAAAACTCAGCCGTGTGTAAGGAATCACAAAAGAGGAAATCGTGTATATGAGTGTTACAGGATGTTAGATCACCCCAAACCGTGCTGAACAGGTGAGGGTTGAGGTTACACTTTTATGGGAAAGAGAAAACTTCGAGGCTGCAAAACTGAGACAAGTAAAATTCACAGAGTCATGGAATATCCTCAGTTGGAAGGGATGATCCAGCCTAGCTCCTGGCCCTGCACAGCCCCACAATCCCACCCTGAGCATCCCTGGGTGCTGGCCAAGCTCTCCTGCAGCTCTGGCAGCCTTGGGGCCGTGCCCATTCCCTGGGCAGCCTGGGCAGTGCCAGCAGCCTCTGGGGGAAGAACCTTTCCCAAAATCCCAAACCTGCCCTGGCCCAGCTCCAGCCCTGCCCTGGGTGCTGTCCCTGTCACAGGGAGCAGAGATCAGAGCTGGCACTTGGGAGGAAGCTCCAGGAGACCTCTCCTCAGTCTCATCAAGGCTGAATTATCAAGGATTAATATAAACTCTAAAAATAACTTCATTAATGTGAAGTCGAAACTTAAAAACAGCACATCAACTGGAGAGGAAGAAAAACCCAGGAAGAAACCTGGACATGAATCATTTTACCTGCATAAACAAATTTATGAAATAAATAACCAAGAAGATGATTCAAATAAAGCACTTTTTTGGTCACTATTTTTTTCATAGGAAGGGGGTACCAGTTTTGTTGTTGTGAGGCATTAGTCAGGAATTCAGAGACACTCATCCATGATCTGATCTATCTGTAAGAAAGTGATCTGGAATGAGGAAAATGTTCTTTTTTACAGGAAGAATTATGAACATGAATTAGGACTGAAGGGATTTGTTTGCTAATTTAGAACTGAAGCTGCTCTTACTCTGTAGTCTTAGGTGGGTCAATTCATCCTCCTGCTTTGGTTTCTTGGTTGTTAAAGAGGTCTGAAAATATTGGTTTACTGGTTTCAGAGTAGCAGCTTGGCTCAATGAACGTTCCCAATGCAATTTGAAGAGAAATGATAGTGTTACATCTACTGCTATCAGAAAAAAGGTCAGTTTATTGCTCCCATGAAAAAGAAAGTTACCTTTTCCATCAGTTATCAGTATTGGTTTGCTCATTCCATTTCTAATGGTGGGACAACCATCTCAGATAAACCCCTTGCTTTTGGTTCCCATTCTAACACACACCATGAGCTCAGCTGCCACACCCAGCTGGACCGGAGTACAAATTCCTGTTCTTATCTCCAGCACGATAGAAGCCTTATGTAATTAAACAATATTGTGACGAGGGTCTTATCTCAGGGCATTAACTCCTTCCCTTGGCAAGGATGTGAGCGAGCTGGACCCAAAAGCAAAGCTGCTCTGAGCCCGTTGCTTTCTCCAGTTTGACCTTTTAATGGAAAATAAAATCCCCACAAGGTGAGCTCTTGCTGTGCTGTGTTCTTGAGACTCGAGCCTGCAGGAGGAGAACTCTTCAAGGCCACCTCCAGATTTATCTACTGTACAAGTGAAGAGCTTTTGTAAACCCTTCAGCACTCTCTTGGCTCCTGAGAGAGCTGATGCCTCTGCACAAGACAGTTAATAACAGCTAATGATGTGGGGGCCTTGCCAGGAGCATTGGCTGTGTAACAACGTCAACAGACACTTGTTTGTTTTGTTTTTTTTCCACTATGATCGTCCCCCCTGGCTATGCCTGTGCAATCACTTGACCTCACCAGAGATGAGAATTGTCTCATTAATTTCACTGGGTTGCTCAGTTTTGGAGCACAATGCAAAGTGCTGCAGGATTTCGTGGCTGATCTGTTAGCAATCTGCTGATTATGCTCGCACGATGCAGTCGGATAATTTAGGTGTCTGAGATTTAAAAAACCCAAAAAACAAAAAACCAATTAGGTATTTTTATCTATTCCCTGGGGGCTTCTGGGGGATAATGCCATGTTATTTCATACTTGGGATTCTTCCAGTTTAGTTTTCATATTTCCAGCATGAATTATGATCTCTTTCTTTGAATGAAAATGGTATTGATTAACAGCTCAGACTCTTCAGTAGTTTTCCCCTGCTTGTTTCAATCTGAATTTTTTTTTTTTTTAACCAGGTATGGGCCTAGTTTCTGTGTGAAAGAAAAAAAAAAAGGAAAGATATGCACCTCTAAGCAAAGAAATGATGACAGCAGAAGGAGGAAGAAAGGTACAGAATCAATTAGAAATGCAGTATATTGCATATTCAGATTGCTGTCATTTCATTCCTTCTCTTGCCCTGCTTTTAGACTTAAAAGGCAAGAATAGTTGTATTTTGTTCCTGCAGTGCAGTCTAACCTGCACTGACTGCATGTGAGTGACAGTGATTCTGAACACAGCAGCAGTCACACTACCTGCAGCAAAACATCCCTGAGGGATGCTGCAAGCTGGTGCCAGAATTATGGCAAGGAACGGGGATGGTGCATGGAGCAGCACAGGATTAGCTTCATGCATTGCACTGAACCTGACAGGGACCCAGCCAGAAAAAGGAAATGCCAGGAAAAATGATGCAGGCAAAATGGAAAGACTGGGGAAATGCCTCATCTAATGAATGGGAAGCTTTTTCTAACTTTAATCCCTTGTCTTCAGTAAAATTGCAAAGAAAAATTTCCAAGAGCAAGCGAAAGAGCTGTGCTGGCCCTAAGGGAGCTTATCATAGAATCATGGAATGGTTTGGGCTGAAAGGGAGCTTAAAGCCCATTCAGTGCCATCCCTGCAGGGACAGCTCCCACTGTCCCAGGTGCTCCAAGCCCTGTCCAGTCTGGCCTGGGGCACTGCCAGGGATCCAGGGGCAGCCACAGCTGCTCTGGGCACCTGTGCCAGGGCCTGCCCACCCTCTGAGGGAACAATTCCTTCATATTATCTAAGCTAAACTGAAAGGGTGCACAGGGATGGAGGGGTGGCTGCTCTTCCCTCCTCTGCGGGCACTTGCAGGTGTTTTACTTTCCCCTGTGGGTCACCGCGGTTTGGCTCTGTCTCCACACACAGCCCGTGGGGCAGTCACTGACACACGCCGGTGTTACTGTGATGCTGAGAGTGCAAAAGATGCCGGACAAAGCCTGAAACACCTCCACACTCCGGTCTGGAGCCTCAGGAGCAGCTGAGGGAGCTGGGAAGGGGCTCAGCCTGGAGAAAAGGAGGCTCAGGGGGCCCTGGTGGCTCTGCACAACTCCCTGCCAGGAGGGAACAGCCGGGGGTCGGGCTCTGCTCCCAGGGACAGGGACAGGAGCAGAGGGAACGGCCCCAGGCTGGGCCAGGGGAGGCTCAGGGGGG